>JAPDDL010001581.1:0-162039 GCA_027422435.1 Schizopygopsis pylzovi
CCGCTGTCAACCGCCGTGCGCGCGATTCATCGCTCGCTATGACCCGCACAGATAAGTAAAATTATATGTTTCGGGTTCACGCATGCGGTTTATGGGATTTGAGTGTAATTTGTGAGAATCTCCGTCTCATAACCCTCCGCTCTCGGCTTGAGGTGTGTGAGTCATCCATTTTCTTCCCCGTCGCGCTCCAGAGGCCTCCGCGGCTTCTCGTGAATCCGCGGCCTCTCGTGAATCCGCGACCTGGGTTTCGGATGTTTAGCTCGAGGAGACGGAGAGTGAGCAGACAGGCCTCGCCTTTTCTCTCCCTCCCTCACCAGAGCATGTGCGCGTGAATTCATCGGTTGAATTCACGCAGGATTATCTGTTTCCTAGCCCGAGGGCAGGTTATACTGTTTCCTTCGGGATAGATGATGTTCTGCTAACTGCGGCCTCCGACTCCGAGGATTTCGGGCATAGTTTAGCAGATGCTTTTTGTGATTTGAATGTAATTTGTGAGAATCTCCGTCTCATAACCCTCCGCTTTCGGCTTGAGGTGTGTGAAAAGGAGTCATCCATTTTCTTTCCCCGCCGCGCTCCGGAGGCCTCCGCGGCTTCGCATGAATCTGCGGCCTCTCGTGATTCCGCGACCTGGGGTTCGGATGTTTAGCTCAAGGAGAAGGAGAGTGAGCAGACAGGCCTCGCCTTTCTCTCCCTCCCTCACCAGAGCATGTGCGCGCTGTGGGATTACAAATTGTATTTAAATGTTTAATTTAGATTCTTATTATTCACTTCCTGACTAAGAAATTGTCAGGCAATTCAGGTGCTTGAGATCGCTTCCTGACCATTGAGCTTGAGACAGCTGTGCCTTTGTCTCTATGATAATGGTAAGTTCAATGAGTCAGACTACTGAGACTCTCAACTTTTGTTCTGCAAATGGCTTTCTGGCCCAGACTTCCTGGCCCAGACTTCCTGGCTCCCTGGCCCAGACGTGGAATCGTTAGGTTGATTCGATTAGTGTCTATCTTTCGGAGCCCCCTGGCCCAGACGTGGAATCGCTAGGTTGATTGGATTAGTGTCTATGCATTTGAAAAACTATTATGTTGATGAGATTAGAACCACGGGAAGTTTGGTAACAAACCCACGCCTCCCTCAGTTGCATGCGTTGTTTGAATTTGTCTCCACCTCCAAAAGTCCCTCCTCCAAAAATGCCTATAAGATACCATGTAAAATTACTTAAGATTGAGATTTCGATGACTACAGATACCAACAGCTTGTGTTCTCAATAAAGAATCCTGCTGACGATCCAATCCGAAGTCTCCTGGTCTTCTCTTCTGAGTTTCCTACACTTTAGAAGATAAAAGTTCACAACAGATGGTGCCGTGAGCCGGATAGAGTTCCAGCTTCCTCACCTGAAAACTTCAAGCTCAAACAAAGATCTGCATCCAGACTGCATCTTTTGGAATCCAGCGAAACTTCCAGCTGAACAAAGATTCCCAGACTGAATTTTTCTCTCAACCAAGGGTTGGGGTGAGTGCTGTCTCTAATCCAAAAGAACCTAAGACCAGTACAAATTTTGTATCCTCTGTGCCGTCAGAGAAGAGTTAACATACATCTGTAGGGTTTGTTTAACTAAGTTTATCCTCTAAAGTTTTCTTTTAGAGATGAAAGTTATCCTCTGTTTCAGGCAGGGAAGATTTGGCATTACGTGCTAGTTATATTGTTTATCCTCTGTTCCAGGCAGGGAAGTGTAGCATCACGTGCTAAAAATTGGTTATCCTCTGTTTCAGGCAGGGAAGATTTGGCATTACGTGCTAATAATTTTGATATTGGTTATCCTCTGTTCTTGTAGGCAGGGAAGATTTGGCATTACGTGCTAAAAATTGGTTATCCTCTGTTTCAGGCAGGGAAGGTTAGTATTTCGTGCTAATAATTTTGGTTTATCCTCTGTTCTTGTAGGCAGGGAAGTTAAGTGTGAAGTGTTGGTAATTTGGAAAGTTAACAATAGTTAAGCTTTTTAACAAGTGTACCCTCTGTTGATCAGAGAAGTTTTTGTTTTGTTTTTTTGTTTAGTGTTTGTTTGTGTGGTACAGAAGAAACTTACAAAATGGTTAGAAGGAATGCTAGGCTGATTCCAACCACAGAAAAGATTGGTCTTGCGACTCCTTTGTGGTCAGATAGTGAATTCAAAACGCTGTTAGGGGAACAAATGGACCTAATAGTCACTGAAAAAGTTAGACAAGAACTAACGCAGAAATATGAGATTCATCCAGACAAGACTTGGTCGGTAGATGAGTGTAAAAAGGTACTAGGAGCAAGTATTCGTAAGAACAATGTGAAAGGCATTATCTGTTGTCACAGAGAATTCAGTGTAACACTAGCTACACAACAGTCTCAGCGTAACTCAGAGCTAGAGAAACAGAACAATGAACTCCGTGCTAGAGTGTCCACTTTGACTAAGAAATTGAACCTCAAGAAAGCTGCAGCAAAAACTGATGTGGAAGTTAGTCAGCCTGATAACATTTACCCTGATTTACAAGCGGTCTTTGAAACAGATGTAGCTCTCCAATCAGTAACTGATGTGCCTGTAAATTCAGTCAATGTGTGTGGTGCTAGGAGAAGATCTCAGGGAATTGAGGAAACTGATAGTGTTCCTCTCAATTCTTCTGTTGTGCAAATACAAACTGTTGCCAAAGCTTTATGTCCTAAAGATATAGAGAGACTATCTCAGAGTTTACTGTCAGCATGCACACATTTTTCTGAATTTAGAAGAACATTGATCAGTAAAATGCGTCTTTATGACATGTCGTTGGCAGAAGTCACGCAGCTGATGTCACAAATTCTAACTGAATATGAATTCAACAGTTTTGAATCTGCTGTTACTTCTGAACTGCGAAAGGCCAGTAAGGGTGATTTAAGAGAAGGTATTTTGAAAATCCTAAAGAATATCTTAGGACCAAAAATAGATTGGTCTAGAATTACTACCTGTGTGCAAAGGAAAGAAGAAACTGTGAGTGAATATACTGAGAGATTTTGTCAGTCAGCTGTAATTTACAGTGGAATCGTTGATGACCCTGAAAGTGTGCTAGATGACAAGGGACCCCTGGTTCGTATCTGGTCAGATGGCCTTGTAGCCGAATACAGAAAAGCTTTACCATTCTTAGATCTAACTTGGTCTAACAGAACTCTCAGAAGTAACCTAGACAGGTTAGCTACATGGGGAAGAGATGCTGATGTCAAGGCAAAAGTAAGAGTAGCAGCAGCTACGTTTAACACAACGAAAAAAGACAATAGATGGTCTAAAAGAGAAAGCAAATGCAAATACTGTGGAAAATTAGGACATTGGGAGAAAGAGTGTAGGAAGAAGTTGCAAGATAGTAAAAGAAATGCTATGCATAATTCTGCTCCTTCTCAGCCTGCCTACAACCCTGAAGTAGTTCCGCCAGTGACCACTGAAACTTTAGGACAGCTCGTGCAGGCTCTTCTAAGAGCACAGCAAGACCAGGAAAAAAACTAATTGTTGGGGCTGTGAGTAGCTACCTTTCCCCTGTAATCCAACACAATGACCAACACATTTTTGTGAAAGGTAGCGTAAAAGAGAAAGAGATTGATTTTTTGCTTGATACAGGTGCAGAAATTACAGTAATTCCTACAAAATTGGCACAAGGTTTAAACATCCCATACAAGAAAACCAAACTTTGTTTAACTGGCGTAATAGGTGAAGATTCTGTTTTGTATGAAACTCCGCCCATAGAGGTACAATTTGGCCCAAAAACTCTGACTACAAAATTGCTATGCGCTCCATTAAATACAGGTGCAATTTTAGGCATGGATCTTCTGAGACAAATAAATCTAACTTTAGACATGTCCTCAGAATCTACTAGCATAAAAATTTCCTCAGCACAGATTTCTACCAATAATGCAACCCCTCCCGAGTATGCTTTCTTACAGAATCATCCAATTTGGGCTAAAGACAAGGATGATTGTGGTTTGTTGACAGGTGTAGAACCAGTTAAATTGACAGGAACTCCACCTCCGGTCACCAAACAATATCCGATTAATAAGGAAGCTATACAGGGAATCAAACTTATTGTAGAAAATTTGCTGACGCAAGGAGTGCTAGTTAAAACCAACAGTCCATGTAATTCACCCATATGGCCCATCAAGAAATCTAATGGGACATGGAGACTTACAATAGACTACAGAGTAGCCAATAAACATATTGATAAAATCACCCCCCTAGTGGCAGATCCAGCTACAATTTGTAATGGCTTACCATTAGATTGTAAGATTTTTTCAGTAATTGATATGTCTAATGGATTATTTTCTGTACCGTTGCACTCTGACAGCCAGCCGTGGTTAGCTTTCACAGTTGACTATGAATAATACCAGTGGACACGATTGCCACAGGGATTTCAGAACTCCCCAACCATATATCATCAGGCTGTCAAACGTGATTTGTGTGACCCAGAATGTCCGGTAAAACAGTCCACTATGATCCAATATGTCGATGATATTTTGATTGCCTCAACAGATCATGAGGTACATCAAACTGAATTGGCATCATTGTTGGACTATTTGCTTAAAAAATGACACAACTGCAGCTTTCACAAAGCTCAAATCGCTAAAAAGCAAGTCACATTTCTGGGTCAAACAATTGGTGCAGGAAATAGATCCATTACACAGGATCGAGCGGCTTCAGTCAAAGCCATACCTCCGCCTACTACCATTAAAACAATCCGCTCATTTTTAGGAACAGCAGGTTATTGTAGACCTTGGATTGAAGACTATGCCTCGATTGCTCAGCCTCTCTATGATTTGTTGAAAGGCCATGGTAAAGATTCAGATACTGTTTGTATGGAAGAACTTCATCTCAAAGCTTTTAATGATTTGAAGAGAGCACTATGTCAAGCACCAGCATTAGGAATTGCCCAATCTGATAGACCCTTTGTGCTTTATGTCCATGAACACTTAGGCTTTATGACTGCATGTCTAATGCAAGATCATGGGGGCAGCTTACGCCCAATTCATTACTATTCCGGTAAACTTGACATAGTCACTCAAGGTATGGGCCCATGATTCGAAATGAAATGACTCATGATTGTGTTACGCTTACATATGCAGCGACAAGTGAAATAGCAGAAACTCCCATAGAGAACGCAGAATTGGAGTTGTTTGTTGATGGTTCAGCTCAAGTTATTGAAGGTAACAGACGAGCAGGATATGCAGTAACTTCCACCGCTGAAGTAGTTGCTTCAGGTCGTCTTCCAGATCATTTTTCAGCTCAAGCTGCAGAACTAGTAGCCTTAACTAGAGCATGCACGCTAGCTTCAGGATCGGTTGCAAATATCTATACAGATTCCAGGTATGCTTTTGGGGTAATTCATGATTTTGGTGTCATTTGGCAAACCAGAAAATTTCTAACTTCTGCTGGATCCCCCATTAAGCATGCTGGATTAGTGAAATATTTAATGTTTGCCATGAAACTCCCAAAGAAATTAGCGGTGATCAAAGTGAAAGCACATCTCACAACTAATACTACGGAAGCTAAAGGTAATGCTCTTGCTGATGTAGCGGCCAAACATGCTTGTTTCTATGCAACTGTACAAGTGTGTTCAGGTAGTACAGCACAGAAGACAATTCTACCTCCTGAATCAATCGTTGATCTGTATAAAGACGTTCCTCTATATGAAGCATGGACATGGTTAGACAAAGGAGCCACTGTGGATTCATCCGGCTGCTGGACCAAAGGGGGAAAGTATGTTGCTCCCGAATCACTGTTGCCATATTTGGCTCAACAAATACACAGTTTGGGTCATAGTGGTCCAGCAACGATGAATCACAGGTTCTCAAATCAATGGTGGAATCCAAAATTCAGAAACGCAGCCACTGAAACAGTCAAGAGATGTGTTACATGTCAGAAAAATAATGATGTACCAGCAGCCACTACACCAGCAGCACATACCCCAGCTCCACCAGGGCCATTTCGTCACCTGCAAGTTGATTACATATCGTTGCCCCCTTGTAAAGGAAAAACTGACGTTTTGGTAGTAATAGACAAGTTCTCAAGATGGGTAGAAGCTTATCCAACAGGGCGTGCTACAGCTGCACATACTGCTAAATGTCTTGTCACTGATTTCATTCCAGATGGGGATTACCAGATTGCATTGACTCAGATCAAGGTACCCACTTCACAGGACAGGTAGTCAAGGAAGTGTCTAGAATGTTGAAGATTAAGTGGAACCTTCACTGTCCCTATAGGCCACAAGCATCAGGACAGGTTGAACGATCAAACAGAACAATCAAAACCAGGCTAAGCAAAATGCATCAGGAAGGAGTACCATGGGTTGAAGCACTGCCCGCAGTACTGTGTAGTATGAGAGCATCACCTAACAGATCAGTAGGACTGAGCCCTCATGAGATTATTACTGGACGCCCAATGCAGATGCCAGGTGTGATTGATCTTAGAAATGCTGATGTGCACATTGCTTCAGATGCCCTGATCGCTTACTGTGAAAACCTCACAAAGGCAGTGCAGAGTGCCAAAGAGAGAGTTGAGTTGTGTTGGCAGACTCCACCAGAAGGTGGACACACAATCATCCCAGGTCAATGGGTCATGATAAAGGCGTTCAGAAACAAGCCATTAGAGCCTAAGTGGTACGGACCACATCAAGTGATGTTGATTACAGCTGCTGCAGTATTGTGTCAGGGAAGGAAAACTTGGACTCATGTGTCGCACTGTAAAGTTGTTCCTCCCCCTGCAGGGATAGGATAGGACAGACACAAGAACCAGTGAGGAGCCCAGGGAAGAACCGAAAGCAACAGGCTTCGGGGGCCAACCCTGCGGTGAAGATTTCCTCATAGGCCTTTCCCCATCCAATAGTCCATCCTTTCCTCACTGTTCTTTAGGTGTCGCAGGAATTGAGAAATAGGGAAAGAAGGAACTACAATAGCAGACTATATTTGAACAGAGGATACAACCCTAATGTTTGCAGACTCTACAACAAATACTGCTCTGTGCCGTTGGTCTCTCTTGTTTTTGTTTCTTTCTTCCTCTGTGCAGATACCAGTTGATGGCTGTCCTGAGATCCATATGCACCGCCCTTCTCACCTGCGGATGAAGCCACAACCTCTAGAAAACAACTAGACCCATTGCCGAGCCAACTATCACACAAGAAAGAGAAAAGAAAGAAGAAAGAAGAAAAAATAAATAAATACACAACGCAGAGACTCACATACGGGAACTTCAGTCATCCATCAACATGATCAAGATTTTTGTACTCTTGATCTTTCAGCAAACTTACACCAGATGACTGAAGATAATTCTTCATGGTTCGGAAACTTGTTAGGTAAACCCTGGCTGTGGATCAAGGAAATAGCAATTCTGCTGTTGTTTCTCCGACTTGCGTACTATCTATGCATCCACAGTATCAAGTGTTTCTTTCAGCAAATGACTCCCGCCTCTCACGAGGAAATGACAGTTCCAACCAGAAAAGATTATTACCCGTAAGAACTTCACGGACCCTAATTGCATGTTTTGTTTCTGTGTCAGCATGCAATTACATATAAGCAACACAGAACATGTACTATGTGCCTGTAACGATTACAAGTTACAAGAATTAACTTTTAAGTGTCTAAATTTGTATTTTGTGAGAGTTATTAGAACTCTCAAAGGGGGAATTGTGGGATTACAAATTGTATTTAAATACACTTCCTGACTAAGAAATTGTCAGGCAATTCAGGTGCTTGAGATCGCTTCCTGACCATTGAGCTTGAGACAGCTGTGCCTTTGTCTCTATGATAATGGTAAGTTCAATGAGTCAGACTACTGAGACTCTCAACTTTTGTTCTGCAAATGGCTTTCTGGCCCAGACTTCCTGGCTCCCTGGCCCAGACGTGGAATCGTTAGGTTGATTCGATTAGTGTCTATCTTTCGGAGCCCCCTGGCCCAGACGTGGAATCGCTAGGTTGATTGGATTAGTGTCTATGCATTTGAAAAACTATTATGTTGATGAGATTAGAACCACGGGAAGTTTGGTAACAAACCAACGCCTCCCTCAGTTGCATGCGTTGTTTGAATTTGTCTCCACCTCCAAAAGTCCCTCCTCCAAAAATGCCTATAAGATACCATGTAAAATTACTTAAGATTGAGATTTCGATGACTACAGATACCAACAGCTTGTGTTCTCAATAAAGAATCCTGCTGACGATCCAATCCGAAGTCTCCTGGTCTTCTCTTCTGAGTTTCCTACACTTTAGAAGAACCAAGTTCACAACAGCGCGAATTCACCGGTTGAATTCACGCAGGATTATCTGTTTCCTAGCCCTCCATACGATGGCCATCCTTCAGGCCTACCAGACGGACGTCCTCAAGGAAATTCGAGGGGACTGAAGTCTGACTCCGGAGGCTGTAAAGGAGCTGCGCAGAGCCACTGACTTAGCTCTCAGAGCCACTAAGCACACCGCACGTGCCGTGGGGCGCCTTATGGCGGGTTCGGTGGCCGCAGAGCGCCATTTGTGGCTAAACCTCAGAGGAGAGCCGTTTCACCGCTACGGGGCGAAGTCAGACGGCAAAGCGTTTCTGCCCGCTTAAAGCGTGCTCTCCTCACTCAAAACCGTCACAGCCACCCCTAGGGGCTTGGCGTGCCGGACGAGTTCATCCTCATTTATTCTCGGTCTGGCAGTTGGGGGACGCGTTGTCTTTCCCCCGCTACAGTCCGTCCTTTCGCCGCCGGCGGGCCGCGTGTGTGGGGACACAGTCGATTCTCCCCTGCAGCGTTCGGACCTGCAGGGGTTTCACCGCTACGGGGCGAGGTCAGACCGCAAAAGCATTTCTGCCCGCTTCAAACGTGCTCTCCTCACTCAAAACCGTAACAGCCACCCTTAGGGGCTTGGCGTGCGGGACGAGTTCGTCCTCATTTATTCTCGGTCTGGCAGTTGGGGGACGCGTTGTCTTTCCCCCGCTACAGTCTGTCCTTTCGCCGCCGGCGGGCCGCATGTGTGGGGACACAGTCGATTCTCCCCTGCAGCGTTTGGACCCCGTGCTGGCCACCTGTCAGTCCAGCACTTCACACTCCATCAACCCGGACAAGGACGCCTTCACGTTCCGGGAGTACTGAACCTGGCGGCCGATTTTCTGTCGAGACAGAAGCTCAAGCCGGGGGAATGGATGTTGAACCGTCAGACAGTATCCCAGATCTGGGATCTGTTTGGCAAAGCGGAGGTGGACCTCTTTGCTTCTCAAGAGTCATTCCAGTGCCCGCTCTGGTTCTCCCTGAGTTTCCCGATGACTCTGGGCATAGATGCGTTCACCCACCCATGGCCAAATGTCAGTCTGTACGCGTTTCCGCCAATAAAGCTGGACAATAAAGTCCACGTGATCAAAACAGTCCTGTAGTATAGCGTCCGATTGGTCCGACCAGCATTGAATTGTCCTGAGAGAGGGTGCTTCTCGTTTCAGTTTCTGCCTATAAGCAGGCAGGAGCAGAACGGAAGAGTAATCCGATTTGCCGAAAGGTGGGCGGGGAAGGGATTTGTAGGCGTCCCGGAAAGCAGAGTAGCAGTGGTTGAGTACACGATCATGAGTTGTGTTGATGGTGATGTGTTGGAAGTATTTTGGAGCTATTGTTCTGTAGTTGGCTTTGTTAAAGTCCCCCGTAACAACAAACGCCGCATCTGGGTGCGCAGTTTCTTGCTCACCCCATACAGTTATAATCCCATACAGTTCCTTGAGTGCCTGGTCTGTGTTGGCTTGAGGGGAATGTAAACAGCTGTGATTATGATCGCTGTAAATTCCCTCGGTAGCCAGAATGGTCGTCACAGAAGCATATGAAATTCCAGATCAGGGGAGCAGAAGGATTTAATAGAGTGTAGGTTCCTTTCATCAAACCACGAGTTGTTGATATAGAAACAGACGCCCCCACCTCTGCTTTTCCCTGTGAGCTCTTTCGTTCTGTCCAAGCGATGCACAAATAACCCCGTAGTCTGGAACCATTGCAGACATCCAGGTTTCTGTGGGGCAAATAATGCAGCAGTCCCTTGTTTCTCATTTGTATGAGATGAGTTCACATGAGTTCACAGAGTTTGTTGTCCAGTGACTGAACGTTTGCCAGCAAAATGGTTGGGAGAGGAGGTCGAAAGGCACAGCGTTTCAGTCTGACGAAGACACCAGCTCTCTTCCCTCTTTTTTGGCTACGTTTCCTTCATCGCGTGGAATTCATCATGTGTCCTAGACAAAGGGCTCTGCTGTGATGTTTGTAAACAAAGCGCCGGCATTAAGGAACTTAAAGTCCGGTTTCCGATGTGCGACGGAGGAGCCGATTTCTAAAAGTGTGTGTCTGTCATAGGCAATAAGAGTGTAGACATCCAGTATGAAAAACAGCAAAATAATAAGTAAAACACGAAAAACTGCAGTTTGATAGGAGCTTGCAACACGACTGCCAAGCTCGGCGCCATCTTGGTCAGTCAATAATATTTAATATATTTAATATTTTTTAAATGAGAGTGAAACGAGGGTTTTGTTTTATATAGAGATGCACCAATTGACCGGCCAGTGATCGGTGACCGGCCTGTCAGTCTCATGTCTTGCCGATTCCGAGCCGATCCTTTTATTGCCAGCGGCGCAGGCAGAGACGTCACAGCCATGCACACACTCACAGGCCGGTCAATTGGTGCATCTCTATATAAAACACAACCCTCGTTTCACTTTCATTTAAAAAATATAAAACATATTAAATAGTATTATACATATTGGTTTAGACCAGTGTTTCTCAACCCTGGTCGCCCCCCAGCACTGCACATTTTGTGTGTATCCCTAATCAAACACACTTGATTCAACTCATGAGCTCATTAGAAGAAACTCCAGGACGTGAAATGGGTGTGTCAGATAAGGGAGACATACAAAATGTGCAGTGCTGGGGTGCGCCCCAGGACCAGGGTTGAGAAATACTGGTTTAGACAATATTTTCACATATACTCTGATTATCTTCACTGTATGAAAATTAAAATGAAATATTACAAAGCACAACTCTGCCTTTTTTTAAATAGCCTATCAGTTTTAATTGAACAATAATAGTCATTATAAAAGTATAAAGTACAAGATACTTATCTAATAGGAAATAAAGACAAGCTAACAATTCAGTCAAACATATGCTACAGAGTCAGTGCTGTATTATTATTAAATAAAATAAATATGAAACATAACTTTGATCAGCCAACTTGATCTGAGCTGGAGAAAATAATAGATTCATGAGACATCAAATCAAAGATTACCTCTTAGATAGACCCAAAACAAATTGTATTTAATGTTTAACCACTACAAAGCCAGCAGCAAATGTCAGAAGGACAAGCCGAGGTGAGGCATTGCTGTTTTAGATTTATTTTGTTGTAATATAAACAATCTTTAGAGCTGTTGAATAAAATAAATGGAGCAGCAAATAATAAGGGTAACTTTTATTTTCAACAAAATGTATGTTAGATCAGTGGTTTTCAGACCGGTCCTACAAACACCCCTGCCCTGTCTTCCTTATCAGATGCACCTGATTCAACTCATCAGCTCATTAGTAGAGACTACAAGGCATGCATTGGGTGTGTCTGACAAGGGAGTGATACAAAATATGCAGGGCAGGGGTGCTTGCAGGACAGGTTTGAAAACCACTGTGTTAGATAATTGTGTAGATCCGGGGTGTCCAACCCTGCTCCTCGTGATCGACTGCCCTGTAAAGTTTTACTCCAACTCTAATCTAACACACCTGTATTTAATTTTCAGTTGATCTTGAAGACCTTAATTAGTTGTTTCAGGTATGTTAGATTAGAGTTCAGTCCCTACAGCATTTCGCGGGACTTTTTTCAGATTTTTGCGGCCTAAAATGACTGATTTTGCTGCAGCTTTTTTTTAACTTGCAATGATATTTGCGGCAATTCTTATTATTTTGCAGTGAAAATATACCACAGACAACATTCTTCTAACATTATTTAGACTTTTCTGACTTAGAGAACCATCATATAGGGCTCCAGACTAACATTTGAGGATACCAGTGCAATTAAGTTCTACAGTAAAGCACTCTAATCTCACATGTACATCTCAGAGATGTCTATTTGACATCTGCATTTACATATGCAAGACATATTTTTTAGGGTGTTTGTTCACCTGCAATACGTCTCTAAGACGGTTCCCTTCAGATGTAAAATAGACATTTATTAAAATAGGCTACATGTAAAACTGCTTCTGAGGCGTTTATCAGATTACAAGGCAGATGTTTCCTAGATCTTTAGCAGACATCTTACAGATTTACTTGTGCTGTCTGGGTAGTTGAGATTCAGATAAAATTGACTTTTATTACTGTCATTCATAATGTCTAAATAGAATTTAATAAATACTAAAAATATATATTAGGGAGTCTAATATATTAATAAGTAACAAGTAACTAATAAGCCTATAAGTACTTCTCTGCAGCCTTCTACTAGTGGTAATTTAATGTATTTTTTTATTTTTAAATAAGTGTTTGCTTTCCTACATTATGAAACTTTTAGTTTTATAAATGGAGGCAACCTATGAAGGATGAGCAAATAATCACATTAAAAAATTACTTTCAAACTCGGTAAAACTTAAAGCTTTGAAGTGCTGGGAAAAGTTGTGTGAAGCATTTAAAAACACTCGAAAACATTAGACCATTTCTGACACAAGTTGTTCCAGTAGTTATGTTAAATCCATGAATGGTGGAGATTTGTGGATATTGACCAATGTTTTCCTGGTTTCCACATCAGTGGTGTTTGTTCTGATATCCGTAGCTTTAACAGAATTATGTGGAAACAGTACAAGTGTTCACACTGTGACAAGAGATTCAGTCGGTCAGAACACCTGAAGAAACACGAGAAGATCCACACTGGAGAGAAACTGTACACATGTGATCAGTGTGGAAATAGTTTTGCATACTTAGCAAACCTTAAGGTACACATGAACATCCACACTGGAATGAAACCTTATAAATGTTCACACTGTGACAAGAGATTCATTCGGTCAACACATATGAAAACAAACGAGAGGATTCACACTGGAGAGAAACCATACACGTGATCAGTGTGGGAAGATTTTTGCACGGAAAGGAATCCTATGAAAGTTCATACAGGTGAGAAACTGTACACATGTAATCAATGTGGAAAGGGTTTCAAATGCAAATATAGTCTTGAGCGTCACATGAGAGTGCATTCTGGAGAAAAAACGTACACTTGTGATCAGTGCGGGAAGAATTTCACACAATTAGCAAGCCTTAAGAAACACATGAACATCCACACTGGAGAGAAACTGTACTCATGCGATCAATGTGATGAAACATTTTTGAGGGCTTCAGTCCGAAAGAAGCACCTGAGAGTCCATACAAAGGAGAAGACACATTTATGTTACTTGTGTTGACTAAGTTTTTCATGTTTTTAAATTTCGAAAGTGGAACAGTACATGTGCTTTGATTGTGAAAAGACTTTTACTTCAGAGACCTGTACAAAACTGTATGAGAGGATCCACACTGGACAGAAACCTTATAAGTGTTCACACTGTGACACGATATTCAGTCAGTCATCAAATCTGAAAAGACACGAGATGATCCAGACAGGAGTGAAACCTTATAAGTGTTCATACTGTGACAAGAGTTTCAGTCAGTCAGCACATCTTAAAACACATGAGAGAATACACACTGGAGAGAAACCTTATAAGTGTTCACACTGTGTCAAGAGATTTAGTCATTCATCAAATCTGAAAACGCATGAAATTATCCACACTGGAGAGAAACCTTATAAGTGTTCACACTGTGACAAGCTATTCAGTATGTTAGGAGACTTGGAAACTCATAAGAGGATCCACACAGGAGTGAAACCTTATAAGTGTTCACACTGTGACAAGAGATTTAGTCATTCATCAAATCTGAAAACGCATGAAATGATCCACACTGGAGTGAAACCTTAGAAACGATGATTTCATCACACCACGTCTCAACCCTGGTCAGACACTGCTACGTCACGTAACAACAACAACAAAGGTGGACTACATGTTTGTATTTGTGCTGCAGAAGCTACTGAGCTTATTAGTTTTACTAACTTTACTGTTTTTTCTTGTTATTATGTTGGGTTTGAATACAGCACGCAAGGTTTTTGCACATGCTCAAAGTCATCTTCTCTGTTTTTAGTGTATCTCTGTGGTAGAATTACAGCGCAGCATACTGGTCCTGCATGAATACTACATAATTTTGAGTCAATTTCAGTGGTTTTGTGTGTATGCAGATATTTCCGGAATTTCCGCAATGTTTACGGAAGAACAAGAAAATTAAAGATTGGATCGGGAAAGCTCTAGCTTCATGTGGATGAGCCTTAGGTAGATCGTGTTCAGATCCAGCATTTACAGATCTGATGCTGCCTAGGGCTGTGCAAATAATCGAATGCGATCATCATACGCATCTTGCCAGTAGCTGATTAACAGTAAATCTGGCGAGTAAATCTAGTAAATAGTCTTTACACTATATAGTAAATCTCAGCTACTGGCGAGATGCGCATGATCATCGCATTTGATTATGTGCACAGATCTACTGTAATGTAGCTTTGCAACTTCTTCTTCTGTGCTGCTTTTGAAAGTAGGAATGAAAACCTGAACTGGGTATTAAAAGCTCTGGGGCTAAATTACAAAATACTGTAGTATCGAAAAGCAGATGTTCACTGTTCTGTTTTTAAGTGCTGGGGAGATTAAGGAAATACACTTACAGTTTACTATTGCTACATAAATGTTATCAAACTGTATCTTGTCAACCGTTTCTACATGCAATAATATCAAGACATTCATCCCTGATGCGTTTTTATTATTTTGCAATTCATAAGTGTATTTTGAGTATACAAAATACTCTTTTATATTTTAGGGCTGTGAAATAAATGTAATTTTATTTTTGATTGAGTTTGACTTCTTGGCTAATCAGAAAGCGTGGGTGGACAGATCAACCCGTGATGCGGTTAACCATCGTACTGCCGCATACAACGCCGGTCTGTTGTCAGGAAACATGAGCGAGTACAAAGCATCGTGCTACGCTCTCCGTCGGGCAGTAAGAGCCACTAAACGCCGGTACAGGGAGAGAATTGAGTCACATTTCCAGCTCAATGACTCTCGACGCATGTGGCAGGGACTGAAGACCATATGTTCCTCTGGAAATAACTCCTCCGCAGAGGTGAGAGCAGATCCATTGCTGGCCGAAGAGCTAAACACCTTCTACGGCCGCTTTGAATGCAATGGCGGCGGCGCGACTCTGCCGAGCAGCGCGTCAGGAAGCAGCAGACAGAGCAGCAATCATTTATTCACCCTGTCGGAGGACGAGGTTCGGAGGGAACTAAGGAGAGTGAACGTCAGAAAAGCAGCAGGATCTGATGGGATTACTGGCCGCATTCTGAGGTCCTGTGCTGATCAGCTTGCTGGTTTGTTTACATCCATATTTAACGAGTCCCTTGCTACCTCTGTTGTTCCCACCTCCTTTAAAAAATCTGTCATAATCCCTGTGCCTAAGAACAGTAAACCCTCTTGCCTGAATGACTATCGTCCAGTTGCCCTCACATCGACAGTCATGAAGGTTTTTGAGAGACTTTTAAAGAAACATATTTGCTCCTCCATCCCTGCTACTTTGGACCCTCTTCAGTTTGCCAAAATCGGCCAAATAGGTCTACTGATGATGCCATCTCTCAGGTAATGCACTCCTCCCTCACTCACATTGACAGCAAAAAATGGCAACTATGTCAGGCTGCTATTCATTGACTATAGCTCAGCTTTCAACACTATAGTCCCCACCAAGCTAGCTGTCAAACTCTCAGACCTCGGCCTAAACACTTCACTCTGTGACTGGATTCAAGATTTCCTCACCGCCAGACCACAAGTGGTGAAAGTCGGCCAGTTCACCTTCAATTCCATCACCCTGAACATAGGAGCCCCACAGGGCTGTGTCCTGAGCCCCCTGCTCTACTCTCTCTACACCCACGACTGCGTGTCCTCTCACAGCTCCACTTCCATTGTTAAATTTGCGGATGATACTGTGGTTCTGGGCCTCATTAACAACGATGATGAGGCCGCATACTTGGATGAGGTAGAGAGACTCACATCATGGTGCCAGGACAACTGTCTCTCTCTGAACGTGAGCAAAACTAAGGAGCTGATCGTGGACTTCAGGAAGAGACAGCAGCGGCCCTACACTCCTCTTATGATCAGTGGGACCCCTGTGGAGAGGGTGAGTAGCTTCAAGTACCTCGGTGTAAACATCTCCGAGGACCTGACTTGAACTACACACATTCAGACTCAGGTTAAGAAAGCCAGGCAAAGACTGTACCATCTACGACAGCTGAGGAAATTCAGGGTCTCACCAGCTATCCTGAAAACTTTCTATTCAGGAGCAATAGAAAGGGTATTGGCTCAGTGCATCTCAGTGTGGTATGGTAATTCCTCAAACCAGGACTGCAAAGCTCTACAGAGAGTCGTGCGCTTAGCTGAGCGCATCTCAGGGTCGGCTCTCCCCTCTCTGCAGGACATCTACTTCAAATGCTGTAAAAGCAGGGCTGCTAAAATCCTCAAAGACTCAACTCACCCCGGTAACCATCTTTTCTGTTTACTGCCATCTGGCAAGCGCTTCAGGAGCATGATGGCAAAAACTGAGAGACTGAGGAAGAGCTTCTTCCCTGAGGCCATCAGGCTCCTTAACACAAACCCAGTCTCATAAACTCATAAATTCCTTAACACAAACCCAGTCTCATAAACTTACAAGATTTTTAACTGTAAAACATCCATATTCTCATCACCCCTATTGCTGCTTTGTGTACATACCCTGTACAACCCGTTTGCACATCCCTCTTGCACATCCCTCTTGTTCATATTACTATTTATCAAGTCCCAGTATACTGTTTTTTACACATTTTATTGGTTTGCACTTTTTATTCCATTGCACATTTTACTCTTATTTCCCTTTTTTACCATATATATGCTCTTGTGTTGTGTTCATTTTATATTATTTTTATTTTTATTCTTTTACACTGTCCACTGACGGGACCTGATTTCACTTACATTTCACTTCTGATTATACCCTGTATAATTTATTATGTGACAATAAAGAAACCTTGCTGAGGAGGCGGGAACTTATGGTTATGGTTATTTACATCTCCCTTTTCCAGGTACTTTGAATGAGTGTTTATGCTTTCGAGGTTTTTAAATATGCTTGATATGTGTTTGGGAAGATGTTCTGTTTATGTTTTGTTGACATGTCGAGTGTTTTCTGTATTATATTTCATTTTTTAGACTAATGCTAATTGCTAATTGGGATATTGTTCAGCAGCTAGCTAAATTCGGGTATGTATGTGGCATGCAATGTATAAATAACTGTGATGAAGAAGTCAGGGAATTGACGAGGAGGAGGGACAAATTGTCATTGTTAAGCAGTGTATTTATGGGTTTATTGCCAGTGCAATTGATTTTGCTATTTTGAGCATTGTTTATTGATTAGCTGAATACTTTTGTGGATACTTACCTGTTGTGTTTGCTTGTACCTGTTGAGGAGAAACAAGTGAGAAATTATGTCATTGTTTGCATACCTGTTGAAAAACTATGAAATAAAAGTGTATATTATTTTAATGTTATTATTTTAAAAAACAGTAAATTGTTACATTATTTATACCACCAGAGAAAAAGCTTTGTATGAGCGTTTTTTTATTGTTTATTTTTTTATATCTCCCCTTTTCAAGGCGCAAGTAAGCAAAATGTAGCAGTCTCAGTCACAGTCCTGTCAGACCCATGTCACTATCAAGCTTACCACTGTCTTTTTGTCACGCAGTATCATTAAGATGCAGAAAAGAAAGAGGCAGGAGAAGATTGACACCTTTTTCAAGAGAAATCATGTAAGTGAAGTTGAGAGCTGAAAGTTGAAAAATGTTGACATTAAACAAAAGTAGCCTATTACCATTAGATATTGTTTGCATTTATTTCATGATATCTCTTTTCAATATTCACTGCGGTTTGCTAGTGCCACAGCTGTAAAGGTTTGACCATATTCCTTTACCACTGCACCCTTGTTTAGGAGAGGAAGTTGCTGGAGGCATCAGTTTCAGAGAGAATAAGTTAAATATATTAAGTTTCTACAATATGTAAATCTATTGTAGAGACTTAATTTCCTGTTAAGCTGCTTTGCAACGATTGTATCATAAAAAGTGAATTTATTTGTGCAAAGTGCAATCTTGAATGTTTTATTTAAGACAAATGGTGAACTCACTTAAACAAGACAGGGGAAACATGCAAACACCATTTTATAGATCAACAAATACATTTACAATTCAACTAATCAAAGTAAACATAACAAACAAAACCAAAACATTAATACATTGAATATTAATAATAATAAATTAGTGGAAAGTAAATCCATCAAAATCAAATTCCATTTCCTTCAGCCCTATGACATAGTTTTAGTTGGTATCGACGAGCGGCACCCTCAGGCCGTAAATCTGTACTGCTCAAGGTTTCTTTATTTGTCACATAATAAATTATACAGGGTATAATCAGAAGTAAAATGTAAATCAAATCAGGTCCGCTCAGTGGACAGTGCAAAATAATAAAAATGTAATAAAAGTAACACAACACAAGAGCACATATATATATATATATATATATATATATATATATATATATATATATATATATATATATATATAGGTAAAAAAGAGAAATAAAGAGTAAAATGTGCAATAGAATAAAAAAGTGCAAAACAAATAAGATGTGCAAAAACAGTATATTGGGACTCAATAAATAGTAATATGAACAAGAGGGATGAGAGGGATGTACAAACGGGTTGTACTGGGTATGTACACATAGCAGCAATACGGATGATGAGAATATGAATGTTTTTTACAGTTAATAATGAGACTTGTAGATGATTATGAAATTGAGTTTGTGTTAAGGAGCCTGATGGCCTTGGGGAAGAAGCTCCTCCTCAGTCTCTCAGTTTTTGCCATCATGCTCCTGAAGCGCTTTCCAGATGGCAGTAAACGGAAAAGATGGTTACAGGGGTGATTTGAGTCTTTGATGATTTTAGCAGCTCTGCTTTTGCAGCGTTTGAAGTAGATGTCCTGCAGAGAGGGGAGAGTAGACCCTGAGATTTGCTCAGCTAAGCGCACAAATCTCTGTAGAGCTTTGCAGTCCTGGTTTGAGGAATTACCATACCACACTGAGATGCACTGAGTCAGTACACTTTCTATGGCAGTTTTCAGGATTGCTGGTGAGACCCTGAATTTCCTCAGCTGTCGCAGATGGTACAGTCTTTGCCTGGCTTTCTTAACCTGAGTCTGAATGTGTGTAGTCCATGTCAGGTCCTCGGAGATGTTTACACCGAGGTACTTGAAGCTACTCACCCTTTCCACAGGGGTCCCACTGATCATAAGAGGAGTGTAGGGCCGCTGCTGTCTCTTCCTGAAGTCCACGATCAGCTCCTTAGTTTTGCTCACGTTCAGAGAGAGACAGTTGTCCTGGCACCATGATGTGAGTCTCTCTACCTCATCCAAGTATGCGGCCTCATCATTGTTGCTAATGAGGCCCAGAACCACAGTATCATCAGCTAATTTAATGATAGAAGTGGAGCTGTGAGAGGACACGCAGTCGTGGGTGTATAGAGAGTAGAGCAGGGGGCTCAGGACACAGCCCTGTGGGGCTCCTACATTCAGGGTTATGGAGTTGGAGGTGAACTGGCCGACTTTCACCACTTGTGGTCTGGCGGTGAGGAAATCTTGAATCCAGTCACAAAGTGAAGAGGTTATGCCGAGGTCTGAGAGTTTAACAGCCAGCTTGGTGGGGACTATAGTATTAAAAGCGGAGCTATAGTCAATGAATAGCAGCCTTACATAGTTGCCATTTTTGCTGTCAATGTGAGTGAGGGAAGAGTGCAGTACCTGAGAGATGGCATCATCAGCAGACCTATTTGGCCGATAGGCAAACTGAAGAGGGTCCAAAGTAGTAGGGATGGAGGAGCAAATGTGTTTCTTTAAAAGTCTCTCAAAAACCTTCATGACTGTCGATGTGAGGGCAACTGGAGGATAGTCATTCAGGCAAGAGGGTTTACTGTTCTTAGGCACAGGGATTATAACAGATTTTTTAAAGGAGGTGGGAACAACAGAGGTAGCAAGGGACTCATTAAATATGGATGTAAACAAACCAGCAAGCTGATCAGTACAGGACCTCAGAACGCGGCCAGTAATCCCATCGGGTCCTGCTGCTTTTCTGACGTTCACTCTCCTTAGTTCCCTCCGAACTTCGTCCTCTGACACGGTGAATACATGATCGCTGCTCTGTCTGCTTCTTCCTGACGCGCTGTTCGGCAGAGTCGCGCCGCCATTGCATTCAAAGCGGCCGTAGAAGGTGTTTAGCTCTTCGGCCAGCAACGGATCTGCTCTCACCTCTGCAGAGGAGTTGTTTCCAGAGGAACATATGGTCTTCAGTCCCTGCCACATGCGTCGAGAGTCATTGAGCTGGAAATGTGACTCAATTCTCTCACTGTACCGGCGTTTAGAGGCTCTAACTGCCCGACGGAGAGCGTAGCACGATGCTTTGTACTCGCTCATGTTTCCTGACAGAATACCGGCATTGTATGCGGCAGTTCGATGGTTAACCGCATCACGAATTGTTCTGTCCACCCATGGCTTCTGATTTGAGAAAGTCTTTATTGTTACCGTTTCAGTGGCCTGTTCGGTTAGCGTGTAGACAAAGCTCAATGCTACCTCGCTGATGATGACGCTGACGATGAATTCGCTGACGTCAGATGAAATCGCCCGGAACATGTCCCAGTCGACGTCATCAAGAAACGCCTGTAGCGTAGCTTCAGAGTGGGAGGACCAGCACGTCACTTCCCTCTCCACTGGGGGATCCTGAACGAACCTTTGTTTATAATCCGGTGTGAGGAAAATGGCGGCATGGTCCGATTTTCCAAAAGCCGGCAGTGAGTGGGCTTTGTAGGCAATTTTGAATTGGGTGTAGCAATGATCGAGTGTATTCAGTCCTCTGGTTGGACAGGATATATGCTGATGAAAGTTCAGCATGACCTTCTTGAGGTTGGCTTTGTTGAAGTCCCCGGTGATGATACATGCAGCGTCAGGATGTTTGTTAATATATCCGCTGAGCACATCGTGGAGTTTGGACAAAGCCAAGCTAGTATCTGCCTGTGGTGGTATTTAAACGGCAGTAACGACGATTTATGAAAATTCCCGGGGCAGATCAAATGGGCGGCAGATAATGGAGAGATGTTCTAGATGAGGCGAGCAGGAACGCGACAGAATGGAGATATTCCTGGGACCACACCATTTCTTGTTAATAAAGAAACACACTCCACCACCTTTGGTTTTACCGGCCTCGGCTGTTCTGTCCATCCGTAAAACAGAAAAGTTATCAGACGGCGTTACAGCGGTGTCCGGGACCATCGGCGTGAGCCATGTTTTGGTCAAACAAAGGATGTTACAGTCCCTTATGTCCCGTTGGAAACTTATCCTGGCTCTAAGATCATCCATCTTATTCTCCAAGGATTGGACATTAGCGAGCAGAATACTCGGTAGAGGAGGACTGTGAGCCCTTACCCTCAGTCTGTTACGAATTCCAGCACGTTTCCCACGGTGTTTCTTTCGCCTCCTGGTATTATTGAGGCGGCCTTTGTTAACTTCGGTGCTCCGAAAGTATCTCCAATGGCCACGCTGGATCCGTGGATAAAGTGTCCTGGATCAGGTTAGTGTAGCGCTGTCCAATGTCCAAAAGTGTTCTTTTGTCGTACATAATCATTGCAGACGTTACACGTGTAAAAAGAGAAGTAAAAATAGGTAAAAAAAACCACATAAAAGCACAATTTTGAGCAGAGCTAATTCACAGGCGTCTGAACTCAGCAGCGCCATCGGAAGCAACTGCCTTCAGCCTTTTGATAGTCAAGACCGCTGCAACAGATGAATGCACACACCGCCGTCAAACGCCATTCATCCCAGCTCCACTCCACCTCACGGTAACTTAAACTCAAAAGAAGCAGATATAAGAAAAAAAATAGCACAAAAAAACACAAGCTAGTAAGTGTGCACTCCAAACCAACGAACAAAGTACTAAACTGAATAAAGTATTATAAGTATGCCAAACAAAATCTGTGTAGCGGTTTTATTACATATAGCAAACCTTAAATCTGCATTATAAACTTAAAGGTAGATAAAGAGAAAGCAAAATAACTCAAATATGTAAATGAATATATAAGGAAATGTATGCGAGGGAGATGTATGCATTATGGATGAATAAGTGCGGAGTTACCCTAATCAATGAGTGGCCTCAGGTTTGACCATTACATAAATGCACCCCTGATCGTTGCTTAAAGAAAATCCTGAACTCCCCATTCAACACATTCTCACTCAGAATTTACATTTTGATACTTGGCCAGATACTTTTGATAATTTGTCACTTTTTAACACCGATGGTACACCTTTAGTGTCATTTTTCATTGTGCAGGGTCTCTATTGTTCTATTGCTTTAAATAAGAAACCTTTTGCGTCAATATGCCAATTCTAAAGGAATTGGGAATTTTATTGCCATGAATAAATTATATATTGGGTAAAATTATTGCATATATGTTGGGGTATGATAAAAAAAAATGGCACCACAAGGCATACATCAGTCTTCGTTGTAAAATGGCATTGGCTTTTGTGTGACGCGTGACCGACTGCATGCATCATGCTAAAATACGGGAGTATCTTTTTTTTAATGAGATGTAAGCACGTTAACGGAGCGGGATCATTTTTAGCGATTAAAACCTAATTTTTTTACTCCCTTCTACGCATAAATATATCGTATGGCTTCAGAAGTTTTGGACTGCAACACAACTTTTTTGTAATACTTTTATACTGTTTTTCTTATGATCAGTTTTTGGAATAAATACCTGTGACTGTACTTACATTTACTGTACTGGACAGTACTTATACATCAAAACTCCGCCCAAGCCGGTCCAAGCCCGATTAAAAAAGGAGGGTTGGGCATAGGGCTAGCAACCCTACCCCGTAAAAACACTATTGCAAAAGAGACAGCAAATAAATCAAACAAAAATTATCAGCAAGATGAAGGTTCATCCTACATTATGACGGAGTCTGAGGAAAGCCGAAAGGAAGTCCGGGTTCTGAAAATGAACCAGATTCTAACTGCTAGGAACCTGACTAATATTGGAACATGGACTGTGCAAACATTGTATCAGGCTAAACAACTGCCACAGCTCTCTCGGGAATTCAACAATTATAAGTTGCAAATGTTGGGCATCAGTGAGATAAACTGAAAGTGGAAGAATGGTCAGCGATGGCAAGACCATACTGATCTGTGGCATGAGGAACGACACGTGCACAGTGTTGGCATAATGCTGAGCAAGGAAGTAACATAAGCTCTTATTGGTTGGAAACCTGTAAATTACCGCATAATTACCACTAGGTTCCTCAAAACCACTATTGTCCAAGTTTATGCACCAACAGAAGATGCTGAAGAAACCGAGATGGATGCTTTTTACAATAAGTTGCAGGATGTCATAAGAGAAGTGCCTCATCACGATGTTACTGTGCTTTGAGGTGACTTCAGTGGACAAATCAGTGCCCACCGGCAGGGATTAGAACATGTGATTGGTCCATGTGGCACAAGTCGCCACACTACCAACAACAGTAAACGTTTGCTTCTCTTCTACAACATGAATGGCCTATGTATTGGCAACACATTCTTTGCCCACAAATAGATCCATAAGAAGACATGGTGTGCATCAAATAGTTTGACCAACAATGATATTGACTACATCTGCATTAGCAGACGTTGAAGACCAGCACTACAGGAAATGTGTGTCTGTCGCTGTGCTGATGTTGTGTCAGATCACCATCTTCTGAATGCGGTGTTAAAGCTGCGACTGAAGAAACAACAAGCAATGAGGTCAAAACGACTGTTTAATGTGGAAAAGTTGAAGAATGATGCAGTCAAACACCGCTACTAACAGTGTCTCGCAGATACAATCCAGAATCTTGAAAATTGCACGTTGGAGGATCAATGGTCATCATTTAATAACATGGTGATATCTTGCGCCGAAGAAGGTAGTAGGCAGGCGAAGAGGAACAACGTGAACGCTGGAAACTGATTGATGAATGTAAAATCGCCAAACAGAAGAATGAACAATCCAGGACTGATGAAGAAAGACTGGAAGAAGCAACAAGGTATCAGATACTGGTCAAAAGAGTTAAGAGCCACTGCCAAAGAAACAAAAGACTGTGGCTGGAACAGAGAGGCCAGACAGTGCAAGAAGCAGAGCTGATGAATCATATGAAAACAACGTACAGGATTGTTAAAGAACTGACTGGAGAAATGAGTAACATCAATAGACTTATCATAAATAAGAATAGAAATATACTGTTGACGAAAGAAGAGTAAGACCAGCACTGGGTTGGGCATTTCTAAGAGACTTTGAACCAGCCTGAACCAAAGAACACGTTTGTTATCGACCCCAGGGACTTTTCGCCAAAATTGCAAGTCAAAATGTATAAAATCACATTTGATGAGGTTGAGCAAGCATTGAAAATACTAGAGAGCAGCAAGGCAGCATGTCAAGACCAGATTCCGCAGAGCTTCTGAAACACGGAGGAGCAAGTATGAGACAAGCACTGACACAGCTGAAGAATAGATGCTGGGAAGAAGAACAAATACCAGATGAGTTGTGCCAAGGCATGATTGTGAAGATGCCGAAGAAAGGAAACCACTTATTGTAGTAACTGGCATGGCATTACACTATTGTCAGTGCCAGCAAAGGCCAAAAACAGGATTCATGGCCGGTCCTGCACATAGCAAATCTTCACTCTGCGTAACATCATGGAACAGTGTGTTGAATTTCAACATCCTCTCGTGGTCAATTTTCTTGACTTCGAGAAAGCATTAGAAAGCGTTCACTGTGATTCACTCTGGCAAATCCGTCAAGTATATGACATTCCACAGCGGTTTGTTAATATATTCAAGAACATCTATCATAATTCAAGGTGTTGTGTGGGAACCGCACTTGGAACATCTTAGTTTTTCGATGTTGTGACAGGTGTTAGGCAGGGGTGCATTTTGTCACCCATGTTGTTCCTGCTTGCCATAAACTGTGTCATTCAGAAGACAGCAAGTGGACATAAATGTGGTATTTCATGGACAGAGCAAATAAGGCTTGCTGATCTAGACTTTGCCGATGATATTGCACTACTTGCATGGGAGAAGCTACAGCAACTTACCACCCGATTAGAAAGATTTGTACTTAAGATCGGGCTGCGGCTCATCATCAAAATGATGTGATGCAAATGAGCGGGGAAGATAAAGATCTACTGATGCCAATCACTATTGGCAATCAGCCACTCACGGATATAGACCTGCTTACATACTTTGGCAGTGTTATCACACAGGATGGCAATGCCAGTGCGTTGGGTTACATCTGGCTCTGCAAAGTAGCCAATGTGTTCCAAAGGATGCACAACATCTGGATGTCACCCAGCATTAACACATCACTCAAGATCTATCTCTACATGTCCATTGTGTTATTGTAGCCTTGAGTATTTAAGAAAAACAGATAAAAAAAAATGTCCCTTCAAATTTTGAGCTTTGTAATGACTGTTGTCATTCATTGGAACAATGACATTTATTTTGACATTAACTTTAATTACATGGTGTTCTACCATTTTGCCCCACTGGTGATTTTGACTTTGTGGTTGAGTTCATGTGCATTTAGCTCATAAATACGATCTGTTCGACATGACTTAAATGCACCTTAAATCGGGATTCATTAATTATGATGTCACAATCATCTATCTTGTATTACCACCATGGGCACATTGATACACCATCATTTAAAATTTAAAGTTGCCCACCTATGCAACTTTGTTTTGTTTGGGAATCAAACTTATAGTGTTTCAAACTGCCCTTTAAAGGGAAATTTCACTCAAATGACTGTTGAACTGTCAATACTTACTATGGGTTTACCTCAGTAACCAAAGTTATGTCACATCACATACTCCAGCAGCTCTTTTAAGAAGCGATCTCTTCTAAAGGTTCTCTCTCTCTCTCTCTCTTCCATCAGCGTGTTTCCGCCTATCCTGCTTTTAATCGACAACGAATTGTGACTCCCGGGAAAAACGGGACGTCTGGTCACCCAGTCTATAACCTTTCAGGTGCTGAGGCCATTGTTTGAGATCGCTTGTTCATGATTTGGTAGCCTATCCGCCCACTGCGGCTGCTTTACTGAGAATAGATATGCAAACACCCCTTATCCAATAACAGAGACGCACATTTTGAAAGACAAGACGGTTAACTTAGCCTATAGGATGTATAACGAAGACGCCGCATACATTTCATCAGATATTAACTTTAGCTCATCAACGTCTCGTCTTAGTCACAGGAAAAATGTTTGTTAACGAACTCATTTTTCATACTCATTTTCATAGACGAAATTAACACTGCTGCCATCAGTGGTTCAACCGTAACATTATGAAGTTACGAGAATACTTTTTGTATGCAAAAAAAATGTATCCAACAATTTGTCTCCTCTGGTTGGTTTGCGTCCAGCGGGGATTCACCAAAATGGTGCTACGCTTTTCTGGTCGCTTTGTCGTGTCCAGTGTTGACAGACCGCAACAGGACAACTGTCACATCCAGTGTAGTCACCGTGTAAGCCTTCTTTTGTTCTGCAGACGTTTTTCTCTTTTGTTTTTTATCCGCCATCTCTATTTTTCTGTCATTGCTCGGCTAATGTCCAACATTACAGTGTAATGTACACTGAGCACTATCGACAAATGACCAAAGTTACCATGTAGTGCCGTGCTGTAGACAGTATCACAGATTATAATGAGTTCTGTAGTATTTTGTTGTGCCGCACCGCTTGCGCCCGATGTAGACACAGTGTTACGATAATGCAAGAAGTCGGACCCGTGCAAATATCGGATCAGCTTTCCAGCACTGGAGAAATCTCAAAAAGTGGGAAGGCCTGCGATCGGACGTTGAGGTTGCTTTGTTTCTTCTGGATAGGTGAGTAACTTTGTTTTTGCTTTGTTTCACAGAACTAATAATCACTACCTGGGTTGCATACATATGTGTGGGGCGGAGCTATCAAAATAGAGGCAAGACCCTTTTGGGGTAGGGGCATTTTTGTTTTGGTGATTTGAAATATCAACATTGGCTACCATAAATCACTTACTGCACCTTTGACTCCCAATTGTAGATAAACACAATTTGACTGAACACTCAAATAATAGCCTTTTCCACATGTTTTAATGCATTGCATGTGTGTGTGTGTACAGTGTATATATATATATATATATATATATATATATATACACACACAGTGCTCAGCGTAAATGAGTACACCCCCTTTGAAAAGTAAAATTTTAAACAATATCTCAATGAACACAAAAACCATTTCCAAAATGTTGACAAGACTAAGTTTAATATAACATCTGTTTAACTTAGAACATGAAGGTAAGGTTAATAATATAACTTAGATTACACATTTTTCAGTTTTACTCAAATTAGGGTGATGCAAAAATGAGTACACCCCACAACAAAAACTACTAAATCTAGTACTTTGTATGGCCTCAATGATTTTTAATGACAGCACCAAGTCTTCTAGGCATGGAATGAACAAGTTGGCGACATTTTGCCAGATCTATCTTTTTCCATTCTTCAAGAATGACCTCTTTTAGAGATTGGATGCTGGATGGAGAGGGATGCTCAACTTGTCTCTTCAGAATTCCCCATAGGTGTTCGATTGGGTTCAGATCAGGAGACATACTTGGCCACTGAATCACTTTCACCCTGTTCTTCTTCAGAAATCCAGCAGTGGCCTTAGATGTGTGTTTAGGATCATTGTCATGTTGGAAAAGTGCACGACGACCAAGGGCACGGAGTGATGGTAGCATCTTCTCTTTCAGTATGGAGCAGTACATTTGTGAATTCATGATGCCATCAATAAAATGCAGCTCCCCGACACCAGCAGCACTCATGCAGCCCCACATAAGGACACTGCCACCACCATGTTTCACTGTAGGCACCATGCATTTTTCTTTGTATTCCTCACCTTTGCGACACCATACAGTTTTGAAGCCATCAGTTCCAAAAACATTTATCTTGGTCTCATCACTCCAGAGTATAGAGTCCCAGTAGTCTTCATCTTTGTCACCATGGGCCCTGGCAAACTCTAGGCGGGCTTTTTTGTGCCTGGGCTTTAGGAGAGGCTTCTTTCGTGGACGGAACCCATGCATGCCATTCCTCTGCAGTGTACACTGTATTGTGTCACGGGAAATAGTGACCCCAGTTTGGCTTTCTACTTCTTTAGATAACTGCAGTGAACTTGCATGTCGATTTTCTTTACCCCTTCTCATCAGAAGACGCTCCTGACGAGGTGTTAACTTCCGTGGACGACCTGGACGTCTCTGTGAGATGGTTGCAGTTCCATCTTTTTAAAATGTTTGTACCACTTTTGCTACAGTATTCTGACTGATAAGTAAAGCTTTGCTGATCTTCTTGTAGCCTTCACCTTTCTTGTGTAAAGAAATAATTTTCTTTCTCAGGTCTTGTGACATTTCTCTTCCATGTGGTGCCATTGCTGACAGCATGAAATGGGAAGGGGTTTTCTTTAAGTAACACCCTTTTATAGTCAACTGTCTGCTGAACACCTGTGTAATGAATAATTAGATTCACCTGTGGTTGAATTCTTGTTAAATTAGACATTTGTAGTCTAAAATTTAGCTTTGCTCCAGAAACTTTCAGTGGGGTGTACTCATTTTTGCATCACCCTAATTTGAGTAAAACTGAAAATTTTGTTCTCTAAGTTATATTATTAACCTGACTTTCATGTTATAAGTTAAACCGATGTTATATAAAACTTAGTCTTGTCAACATTTTGGAAAATGTTTTTGTGTTCATTGAGATATTGTTTAAAATGTTACTTTTCAAAGGGGGTGTACTCATTTACACTGAGCACTGTATATATGTACACCCCTCACATTTTTGTAAATATCTTATTATATATTTTCATGTGACAACACTGAAGAAATGACAATTTGCTACAATGTAAAGTAGTGAGTGTACAGCTTGTATAACGGTGTAAATTTGCTGTCCCCTCAAAATAACTCAACACACAGGCATTAATGTCTAAACTGCTGCCCAAAAAAGTGAGTACACCCCTAAGTGAAAATGTCAAAATTTGTCCCAACGTGTCAAAAATTTTTGTGGCCACCATTATTTTCCAGCACTGCCTTAACCCTCTTGGGCATGGAGTTCACCAGAGCTTTACAGGTTGGAGTCCACTGGAGTCCTCTTAGGTCACAGGTAAACACGAGGCAGCTTCAAACAGAACCAAATACCAAATAACCTTAATTAAACTGAGCAAGATCCATTTAAGTTCACTAAAACAATGGATGCAATCATTAAACTTACGTTTGAGCAGGAAACAAAGGTTTCTCAAACAGGATTAGGAAGTAGGTCAACAGGTAACCTTGAGGCAGCTTCAAACAGACCCTGGCACTTACTCTACTACTTCCTGTTTTTATTTAATACAGGGTGAGCTACATGTGTCCCCTTAGTGGCTAGTATGAACATAAAATGAACATAACTGTGACAGACGGTGACTGTTACATATCCGTCCCCTCATTTGAGAACTTTTTCTACAGTGCCAAAATAAGGTTTTAAATTCTGTACATGGAAAGGATCTACATTTTCAGGTTGGTCAACTAAAGACACAGAGTAATTAACAGGACCAATACATTTAACCTCTTTGGCAGGACCTTTCCATTTGGCTGCAAGTTTAGCCATAAAACCTTCATCAGCACATGACAGAGGATGTGTACGAACCCACACCAAATCTCCCACTTGGAAGTGAACCTGTAATCTATGTAAATTGTTATATTGGCGTTGTTTGCTTTGGGCTCGCTCAACATTCCTTTGCACAGTTTGGAGAAGCTCTTTTGACTTCTCCAGGGTAGGATAGGCTGGATTATCTGGGTCAGGCGGCTTTGGGATGGCTCTTTCCAGAGGACCCTTTAACTTACGACCAAGCATGACTTTAGCTGAGGTAAATCCAGTACTCTCCTGCCATGCTGTGTTGATAGCAAACCTGAACTCTGCTAACCACTTGTCCCAATGGCGATGATGGTCTTTTGCACGTATGAGGCGATCATTGTCTTGAGCGTTCGATTTAATTATTTCAGTGAGATTAGTTTGGGGGCGAGCAGTAGTGGCATTTTTTTAACAACATTCCACTGCTTGCAGACTAGAGTGATGAACTTAGAAGTGAATTTCTTTGCTCGGTCAGACACCAAGTACATGAGAGTTCCCCATCTGGTGAAAATTTCTTCAACCAGGACGCGTGCAATTTGTGGAGCTTTGGCCACTCCCAGAGGGAACCACTCAACCTATTTTGAACAGTAATCAACAATTACTAAGAGATGTTCGTTCTGTTTCTGACTTTTAGGGAAGGGTCCCATGAGGTAAATCCCTAGCTTATGCCCAGGTTCCACTACCTGTGTCGACTGCATATAGCCAGCTAACTTCTCCATGCTTGGTTTGTACTTCTGACATACCTGGCATTCCTTGCAATGTTTCCATACCTCAGAACGTATCGTTGGCCAGTAGCATACCTTAACCAACCTTAACAAAGTCTTGAGCCTGTTGCGATGTCCACTTAAGGGGTTGTCGTGAGCATATTTCAAAAATCAGCTCTTAGAGCAGTCGGGATGACAAGTTGAAGTTTTTCTCCTTCTTGTCCTCGAGATATGCTTCTGAAGAGAAACCCATTCATCATAACATAGTTACTACGATTGAGATTGGGAGCAGCAGATAACTGAGCTTCAGCAATGAGTCCTTGGATTTCTGAATCTTCTTGTTGGGCTTTGGCGATGTCTGATAGGGGTGTAATGATATATTGCAGTACGATATTTCACGATGCAAAAAATTTACGATATGCATCGTAGAGTGGTGGCGATACTTTTACGATATGACGACAGTCTAATCCTATTGGTTGAGCTGCCGATGTGACCAACTCTCTCTGCAACAGCGTCGCGTGTGCTTTCATTGCAGTTGCAGAAATCGCTTGAACTGAACATTAGTAGGGCAACATGAATTCGCGGGAAACTACATGTCCTTAGTCTGCTTGTCTTCAGAAAACTGTTTGCGGGCTTTCTTGTGCATCATCTTTAGAAGAGGCTTCCTTCTGGGATGACAGCCATGCAGACAAATTTGATGCAGTGTGCGGCATATGGTCTGAGCACTGACAGGCTGACCCCCCACCCCTTAAACCTCTGCAGCAATGCTGGCAACACTCATACATCTTTTTTCCAAACACAACCTATGAATATGATGCTGAGCACGTGCACTCAACTTCTTTGGTCGACCATGGCGAGGCCTGTTCTGAGTGGAACCTGTCCTGTTAAACCACTGTATGGTCTTGGCTGCAGCTCAGTTTCAGGGTCTTGGTAATCTTCGTATAGCCTTCGCCATCTTTATGTAGAGCAACGATAATTTTTTTCAGATCCTCAGAGATTTGACTTTGCCATGAGGTGCCATTTGGAACTTCCAGTGATCAGTATGAGAGAGTGAGAGCGATAACACCAAATTTAACAGACATGCTCCCCATTCACACTTGAGACCTTTTAATACTAACGAGTCACAAGCTAATTAGGCCCAATTTGTAAATTTTCATTTAGGGGTGTACTCACTTTTGTGGCCAGAGGTTTAGACATTAATGGCTGTGTGTTGAGTTATTGTAAGGAGACAGCAAATTTACACTGTTATATAAGCTGTACGCTCACTACTTTACATTGTAGCAAAGTGTAATTTCTTCAGTGTTGTCACATGAAAATATATAATAAAATATTTACAAACATGTGAGGGGTGTACTCACTTCTGTGAGATACTGTATATATACTGTATATGTATGTATGTATATATACAGGTGCTGGTCATATAATTAGAATATCATCAAAAAGTTGATTTATTTCACTAATTCATTCAAAAAGTGAAACTTGTATAATGTATACATTCATTCCACACAGACTGATATATTTCAAGTGTTTATTTCTTTTAATTTTGATGATTATAACTGACAACTAATGAAAACCCCAAATTCAGTATCTCAGAAAATTAGAATATTACTTAAGACCAATACAAAGAAAGGATTTTTTGAAATCTTGGCCAACCGAAAAGCCTCTTTTGCAATGACCTTTTGTGTCTTGCCCTCCTTGTGCAAGGTGTCAATGGTCATCTTTTGGACAACTGTCAAGTCAACAGTCTTCTCCATGATTGTGTAGCCTACAGAACTAGACTGAGAGACCATTTAAAGTCCTTTGCAGGTGTTTTGAGTTAATTAGCTGATTAGAGTGTGGCACCAGGTGTCTTCAATATTGAACCTTTTCACAATATTCAAATTTTCTGAGACACTGAATTTGGGGTTTTCATTAGTTGTCACTTATAATCATCAAAATTAAAAGAAATAAACACTTGAAATATATCAGTCTGTGTGGAATGAATGTATATATATATACAAGTTTCACTTTTTGAATGGAATTAGTGAAATAAATCAACTTTTTGATGATATTCTAATTATATGACCAGCACCTGTATACTTATACGCAAATACTTATTTTGTGTGGCACTGCTGGGCCTGATACTAAACATTGCTACAGTAATGAAATGTATCCCGTTTGAAGTATTCAGAAGGCAGGGTTATTATAAAAACTAAAACCATACTAAAACATAATTCCTTGGAAATTAAATAAACCAAAATATAAAAAAATAAGTCAATGTATTATTTTTTTCATTCTCATTTTCACTTGTCCATGTTCTTTGTACATGGACTACTGAGTTATCTATATTTATTTGTTGACGATTTGAATCATGTTTTGTTCCATTCTTTGAATCTCATCTCAGAGCTGTTGTCTGTTGTTGTCATAGCAACAGATCTATAAGCTTGTGTTTAGGAGCAGGTTAACTTCACATAAACATGATTAGAAGGCAGCCTTTTAAGCAGGAGTGATGCAGGAAGTCTGTCCCAGTCACTGTTATTTTTTTTACATAAACACCCGTTTGAACCAGGGACAAAAATAATTTACAATTATGAACCAAAACAGGTGCATGCTAATCAGAAAAAATAAGCACAGGCACAGGAAAAACACACAATGACAATGAAACAGAACTACAAAGAACATTACCGTAAAAGTATATTCATTTTATTGTAAAGAAATTGGAAATAATGTGTAAATAAATTAACATGCATTTGTTAACATTCTGTGCACCTCTGCACTAGTTATTCATTATTTTAAAATTTGCACAACAAACATTTTTGGTAGAGATTATTAAAGCATTTAACTAATTGTGAAATAATATTAATAATATTGTTTTGCCTCATAAAAACACAAAGTGTGAATGTGATGTGGATGGAGACACTATTACAGCTAAACAGACATTTGAACCTACTGTAAAATCCAGGTGTGAGTCAATGGAAATACTTTTTTCTCTGTCAAAATCAGTCACTGAAAAGGGGCTCAATCTGAACTATCAAAGTGCAGCAGATTGATGCATTTAACTTGAAAACTTTCAAAAGTTTAGAAAGAACTTAGAATGTATTGCATTCCTATTTCCATGGCAATTGAATCTCCAAATGGATAGCTCTTTAACTTTCAACAATTACATCCATCCTTACTGAAAACCACTTACCCTCAGTAGGGTCAGAGGAAAGATGAAGCCTATCTCAGCACCCTGAACAAATGGCCAGTCCACCAGAGGGTTCATGCTCAGACACAGACACACATTTGCACCTGTGGACTTCTCCAGTTCACCTGCACGGCTTGCCTTTGCAATGTGGAGGAAACCAGAGCACCCAGAGAAAACTGCACTTAGAAGTTCTGTTCAAACTCCTTACTAGTAATAGATGTTTATCAGTAAAAAAAAAAAGATACCGCAAGAACATCACACCTACTATTCACTTTGAGTTTAGTGAGTTTATCATTAACATGTATTTAAAATACTTAAGGGAATCAGACTCTCAAGGCTGACATCGGGTGCATGTCTGAAGCTGAGCTCGATGTCCTGAAGTGGCTTACTGGCAGGGATCAACAAAACTGACATCCTTATGAGCCCCACTGGTGGGAGCGAACTCTCTGTGGCTGCAACAATATAAGGCAGGCATTTTGGATTTGCAGACGCTGAAAATCGATGTTCCCCATAGTACATCCACTCCTCCCTGGCAAGGTTTGCCCTCAGATGCCTGAATGTGGCATCAGGACCTCTTTCCCGAGGCCTTCTTAGTGAGAATGACAGTCCTGTCTTCTCCGGAGGCTTCAGGTGAGGGTGTTGAGGGGAGGCTCGAGAGGTAACACTCTCGTTTTGTTGTTGACAAGATGAGGAACTGGTTGATGGCTGGGGCTAATCACGATGTCTTTCATCAGGATTAACCTTACTTTCTCTCAAAATGAGACACTGCAAGTAAAAACACAGTTTTTTCATGTCAATTCTGAGATTTTAGGCTTTTTGGCTCTTCATGAAGTATTTTTTTTTTTCAGACTAGTGGGGGAAAAAAAATAAAAAAAACTCTTTGAAGTGTTTCTTTTATAGAACTGTATTTATTTGTGTTTGTAGACTTCTATTAAAATATGTATCTTTAAAGTCCATTTTATCAAAATGAGCTTTTTCTCCTGCAATGAGCCAAAAATCTCCTCTTTAGTGACATTTACAGTACATACACAATCTATATTCTGAATATTTTACTGAAGGGTTTGTTTATATATAAATTGCCTGGTTTTATATAACATTGTATTCCTATAAAAGAAAAAAATATGATTTTTTTTCCCTATTTAATTAAATTGACATCAGTTCTGAAACATGATTAGCTATAAAATGGATGTCTTAGAGAGGCAGAGTCTCTCAGAAGTAAATATTGGCAGAGGCAATCCAATCTGTGAAAGAGTGCGTAAAAAGATTGTTGAATACTTTGCAATTTGATGTTGAGGAATGATGTCTTTAAAGGCTTTGCAAATATCATCACCTACAGTGCAATAACATCATCAAAAGATTCTGAGAAACTGGAGAAATCTCTGCGTAAGGGACAAGGCGAAACCTTTGTTGGATGCCCGTGGTCTTCGGGCCCTCAGATGACACTGCATCTCTCATCGGCATGATTCTGTCATTGAAATTACTAAATGGGCCCAGGAACACTTCCAGAAACCAAAGGACACAATTCGCCGTGCCATCTGCAGATGCCAACTAAAGCTCTATCATGCAAAAAGGAAGCCATATGTGAACATGGTCCAGAAGCACCGTCGTTTCCTGTGGGTTCAAGGCTCATTTAAAATGGACCATTTCAAAGTGAAAAACTCTTCTATAGTCAGACGAGTCTAAATTTGACATTTTGTTGGAAATCACGGATGCTGTGTCCTCCGGACTAAAGAGGAAGGAGACCTTCCAGCGTGTAATCAGCATTCAGTTCAAAAGCCAGCATCTCTAATGGTATGGGGGTGCATAAGTGCATGCTATATGGGCAGCTTGCATGTTTTAGAAGGCACTATGAATGCTGAAAGGTATATAAAGGTTTAAGAGCAACATATGCTCCCCTCCAGACTACGTCTATTTCAGGGAAGGCCTTGTGTATTTCAGCTGGACAATGCAAAACCACATACTGCTGCTATTACAACAGCATGGCTTCGTAGTAAAAGAGTCCAGGTACTGAATTGGCCCGTTGCATTACAGATCTTTCACCTATAGAGAATATTCTATAAGTCAAAGACTTAAAATACATCAAAGATGTGTTCGATTTCCGAATTCGGGCTGTACAATACAATATACACGATGCACTACCAGGGGCGCGGGAACAGGGGGTGCTGAGGGTGCTGCAGCACCCCCTGTTTTTTTCTGTGGGCAACTGTAAACTGTTGTGAATAAAAAAAATATATAGGCTAATATATATATATATATATATACTGTAGCCTATATTTCTACTTTAATATTTGGGATTTGACTATGAAAAGATATTTGATTATGTTTGAGTTTTGAGTTACTCAATAATTCAAATCAAATCACGATGTGTATTATTAACCAATCAGATTTGTTGTTGCCGATTACAACGCGTAACTAAAGTTACCTTGAGGGACATAATTTCAGTTAGACACGAAGCGCATGAGCATGTCGCAAAAGAGAATTTATGAGTTTTTCAAAAACCCTAAAAATATTAAAGTTTCAAGGACGAGCGTGAATGATTCGACTACCACCAACTCCGTGTCCAGTTCCACCACCGGCGGCCCTGTCAACGTTGGTCCTGCTGTCCATTCTGCTAACGTCATCCCTTCTGCAGCTAAACCCGCCTCCGCGGTTACAGCGCCAGCAGAAGATGGAGCTGCTAACACCGCTGTAAACGTGGGCCTACTTGTGGACCCCTTTCAGCCAAATGATTTTAACTTTCCATCCAGACGTTTTGGGACTGAAAGCTTCGCAAGGTCATTCAACTCCAGTTGGTTTCAACGGTGGACATGGCTTCATTATGTTAAAGAAACGGATAAAGCATTGTGCTTTACATGTTGCTCTGCTGTTGAAAAAAAGCTAATTTTTGAGAACCGTTCAAGAGCTGACGCCACATTTGTAAAAGGAGGTTTTAGTAATTGGCGAAAGGCTGTGGAAAAATTTAGAGAGCATGAAAGATCTTCTTTTCATCATGAATCTATGAACAAGATTGCAGCGTTAAGCAGCACACCAATTAATGCTTTGATGTCTGATATTGTGGCAAAAGAACAAAAAACTGCTCGTATGGTTCTGGAGCTGGCTTTCAGGTCAATCAAATTTTTAGCCCGCAAAGGGCTACCTCTGAGAGGCCACTCCCATCGTGACGGAGTGTTATGGCAACTTATGCTGGAACGCACATATTCACTACCTGAAGCCCGCGAGTGGCTGCTCAGAAAGGACAATTGGATGTCAGATACAGTGCAAAATGAAATACTTGAACGCTTTGCGCATGCTGTTCAGCGCAAGATAGTAGCTGGGGCATCTAACTCTCATTACTACGGGCTAACCGCTGACGGAACAACGGACACTGCGTCATCTGAGCAGTTCTCTTGTCATTTGTATTATGTGGATCCAAACCTTTCCCAGCAGAGTGTATTTTTGGGATTTTATAATCCACCTGACACGACATCTGAAACCCTCTTTCTTTGCATTAAGGACATCTTCTGTCGACTGAACCTTCCTTTAGAAAAACTCCAAGGCTACTGTTTCGATGGGGCCAGTAATATGTCTGGTAGATTCTCTGGAGTTCAAGCACGACTTAAGGAGGTTTGCCCTGGTTCATTATATGTGCACTGCTCCAACCATGCTCTTGACCTGGCACTGCAAGAGGTAGCGCGGGACGTGCGTCTTGTAGCAGATGCACTCAACTTTGTGCAGAGCGTCGCCACACTCATCAGAGAGTCAGCCAAACGCCAAAACGTGTACAAGTCTTTTTTTGGTGATGAAGATGTTGTGTGCAACATTCTTGGTCTGTGTCCAACACGGTGGTGTGTGAGGACACAAGCAATATCAAGGATTTGCCATGCCTATGGCCCACTTTTGGAAACACTATTTGCACTGCAGCAGGATCCAGGCGTTCGTGGTGAGATACGGGCAAAAGTAGCTGGGCTTCTCAAGCAAGCTAAGAAGGGGAGAACTGTTTTTGGGCTTCTCTGCTGTAAGGCAGTCTTTGGGCCTTGCGAGGCTGTAGCAAGAAGTCTGCAGAGTGCACAAGCAAGTGTTTCTGGTGCGCTCCAGTGCATACATACGCTCAAAGAAAGCATATGCGCACTAAGAGAAGAGAGAGCTGTGGAGGAGATTTTGACAAAAACAAAAACCTGTGCATCAGCGAACAATCTGAAGTTACCGCCGGACTTTAGCAGGACAAGCAGGACGCCAGCTCGTTTTCGCAGCACGACAGCGGTGGAGGATGTTGTGTCAGAAAAGGGTGAATCATTGTGGCGACGTGAATATTATGAGGCACTTGATCTAGTGACATCAGAAATTGAGCGCAGGTTTGACCAAGCTGGGATGACTATTGCCGCAAAGAGGGAGCAAATTCTCATGGATTCCGCTAAGGGGACAGTGTGCACAGAGGCCGAGCTGCGTTCCCTTCAGCTTCCCAGTAACATGGACAGAGCGTCTCTACATTTGCAACTAAGGATGCTGGGCGACCTCACCAAAAAAGAAACACTCCGCACAGTCCAGGAACTTGGACTTTATATGTCAAACCTTCAACCACAAACAAGAGGACTCTTTAAGGAGGTGGAGAAGCTGCTCCAGTTGTGTTTTTCTTTACCCGTGTCTACTGCTTCCTCCGAGAGATCCTTCTCCGCGCTTCGCCGTCTGAAAACTTGGCTCCGTAAATCTGTCACTCAGAAGAGATTGACTCATATGGCATTACTACATGTCCACAGAGAAATTTTGGATCGCGTTAATGTTCAGGACCTCGTGAGGGAGTTTATCAGCGTCACACCAGAGCGCAAAGCCACGTTTGGAGTTCCAAAGTCTGCATAAGGTTAAATGCTGACTGTTATTTTGCATATATGACACCGTGTGCTTGTTAACTACTGTTACTGCCATGCAGAATATTTGTATAATATTTATTAGTCTTTCTGGTTGTTATTTGTTATTTGTGATGTGTTATCATCATAATTTTAAAAACAGCAGAGGGGTTTGCAGAATGTGGCCCATTCCGTTAAGTCTGCTTTAGTGGTTGGCCTGGTTTAGCCAGTCGTTGCTGTATCTGTCACTTGCATTGAATCGGCCGTGGAGTAAAACTAGCGTTCTTATAGTCCATCTGCTCTCATCTCTCTGGTTGACTGTTTACCAAAGTTTGTAGAAATTTGGGGTGTTAATGAGGTATTGTGTACGTGTTATACGAGAACAATGAAATTATGTTTACTTTTTAAACGTGTAAAAAAATAGTTTTGAATGAAGTGTGAATAGTTGCGTAACTTAAGAGAAATGTGTTATAATAAAGATTAATTTAAACATTTCTATGGTTGCTCCGATGTTTATAACATTTAGTTTACATTGGCTATTTTGCCATCTATTTCTATGTGATCTTCGACATATTTACCATTTGCCCATTCATTTAACAGTTGTAAGTATTAAAGTTATTAAAGTTATTAAACTGATACAGGGCTATATGTGCGCCTTGCGCACATCCTGCCAAATCACGCACGCAGCACTGCCAATGCTTGCTTTTATGTTTGTGAATGTTATGCTTGTGTTGTGGGATCTGTAGGTTGTGGCTTAAAAGCGGAACATGGAAATATTATGGATGTACTGGAATAATTTTTTTTTTTTGTTCTCAGCGATATGAGTCTTTCCCTTCTCCCAAAACAGCTTATAGCTACCTATTAAAATAGTTCAGTTTTGTATGTAATGGAAAAGTGATTAGACTATGTTTCGTTTTTTTTTCTTCATAAAGTTAATTTAGATAAATAGAAGGTTAAATAGAAAAACCTTGGGAGCATTTTTTGTTCGTTAAATGTTTTTTTTTTTCTTTTAAGCAACGACCAAACGGCCAGCATCAGAGTTGATCGCCTATGTTTGATTCATTTAGCCTTATCAAATCATCATTGTGGCCTATTCCCATTTGTAAAATAGCTAATTGTTGTCTAACACGATCTCATGAAAGTGCGTAGGCTATAGCACGATTTTCTGTTTCTATTTGGCGTAATATTTATACGCAGAAATTGACTACCCCCCCCCCCCCACAGCACCCCCTACATAAAACACCTTCCCGCGCCCCTGTGCACTACAACCCCAAAACAGTACAATAGAATAAGGAATGAGGCTGCGTCTGCCGAGACATTTGTTCAAGCCCCAGGTCTTTCAGCTGAATTTCTCTCTTTGTCAAAGTGCTCAGAAGTGTAAAGGTCCTTGCACAGTCCAAAATTTTCACATGCGTTTATTTATTTTGTCTCATATTTGTCATCCTTTCCTATCATAATGCTTGCCATGGATGCGAAAATCAGAAAATCAAACTCGATCCAAATTTTTTTATGACGGATGAAGGTTTCGGAGGCAGTGTGTAAATGTGATTGACACAACGTGAGCTCATATTTATTTGTTAAAGAGCAAAAAAAATTGACGAGAATTTCGGACTCCGTGTGCAAAGACCTTAAAAGCTGACTGGTAATGTTGTCGACATAATTTCTCTTCTAACTCTAATTGGATTACTAGCAGTTACTCTTTTATCGGTATATTGTTTGTTTACTGAGATCTATGTGGATGGCATCTTCAGATCTGTGCTCTGTTTCCACAGCTTACAAATCTTCAGAGTGTTTAGGATATTGCAACACCTGTATCTTTATCCTCAGTTTCAGTAAGATCATATGTTTAAGTAGCTTCGTATGCTAGACCTCCTTAATTTCCCTCTTAAGTACTTTTCAAGGCACCACGACCTAAACAATTAAATTCAAGTTTATTTGTCCAGTGCTTCCCATAGGAAAAATGTATTGCTCAGTGGATTCTCTTCCTAATATCAGCAGACAACTTTGAGAAGCAAGAGACTCGAGCAAAAATCTATATTTGATTTTAAAGTAACCTAATTTCTGTCAAGGATAAATATGAGATGTTAAAGAGATCTCATTGTTTATTTTTCTTTCCTATAGCTTTTCACAACACAATTCATTGCGAAGCAGCTTTACAGAAACATTTAAGTTTCTATTTTAAGTTTCTACATTATATTTGGTAGTAGCTTATCAGTGGTTACTGATGTCCTTATGGCAGTTGATGTCCATATGGCAGAAACGTACAGTTAAATGCATGCAATTAAACAAATTACAATTAACAGTAATCCTCTTAACGTTTTGTTCAAACTATTGCAATGTGGGCATGATAAGGAATTTTGTAAGCTTGTTTTTAATGTAATACTAACCTATAAATAGAAACCACTAGCCAAAGACAAGGGAAAATATCTCTGCAAAAGTGCTGATGGACAGCAAATTTAATGATGAGCCCCAATTTCATATCATGCCCTCTATATGCATAAAAATTCCAGCATTGTACAGTAGGGCGATCTAATAGCTTTCAAACAGGCAATAAGGTCAAAATATAGAGCACAGTTTTGAAATTAAAATCACTAATCACAGTGCACACTCAAGATGTTAAGTTCGATTCTTGCTGTGTCTTGTTCTTTTTCATGGGTCTGATTCATGACTGATTTTTAGAGAGCATCATATGCTCCTCATACAAGAGACGAGTCCCTGTTTGTAGATATTGCTTGGACATGGATTAGAAACACTGAATGTGAAAATATAGCAGGACCCGGTTATTAATATTTAATTTACATCAGTACATGCATGATTCATTCACATGAATCGAAATTCATAATTTGTACCAACACACTGGTCCCAGAGCAGTAAACAAACAGACATATGCATACTTTATTGATCCTTGATAAAAAAATATATATATATTAATTCATCTCTTATACTGATGCTACATTTGATATAGTTTAGATTAGTATAGATTAGGGGTGTAACGATATATCGCAGTACGATATTTCACGATGCAAAAAATTTACGATATGCATCGTGGAGTGGTGCCGATACTTTTACGATATGACGACAGTCTAATCCTATTGGTTGAGCTGCCGATGTGACCAACTCTCTCTGCAACAGCGTTGCGTGTGCTTTCATCACAGTTGCAGAAATCGCTTGAACTGAACATTAGTAGGGCAACATGAATTTGCGGGAAACTGAAATTGAAGATGCCCCGTCGTCTTATAAAGCCGACGTCTGGCAGCATTTTGGTTTTCCGGTCACGCGAAAGGACGATGGTAAAAAAATTACAGACAAAACACAAACTGTTTGTAAAAACTGTAAAACAAGGCTGTCATACACGACGTCAAACACTTCGAATATGATGTGCCATTTAAAACGGCATCACAACAACAAACTTCTGCAAACTCCTGCGACAAAAAGGGTGAAAGAAAGCCAAACATCTATACAACGCAGTTTTGCTGCAACATGGTCTCAGTCAAGTGCGAAAGCTCAAGAAATAACCAGGTGCATCAGAGTTTTTATTTCAAAAGACATGAGACCATTTTCTGTGGTCGACAATGTTGGATTTCGTGAATTGGTTAGGGTACTGGAGCCCAGGTACCATATGCCATCACGCCCGCACTTCAGTCAAGAGGTAGTTCCAGCCCTGTACTGCGAAGCTAAAACAAAGGTGCTCGACGGTCTGAAAAAAGCAGAGAATGTGGCAATAACAACTGATGGGTGGACTTCGCGGGCTTGTCAGAGCTATATTATCCATGTTGCGTGCGTTGTCAGTAACAACAGCAGTATTATGAGGCGCCTTTTCAAGCTCCCACTCTTGTATAGCCGCTTTTAAAACTTCGGCTATGTTAGTTCCGGTTGATTAAAAAAGCGGGCGAGTCTGAAGCACGAAACTTTTCATTTCCCACTCCGTGGTAATAACATGCACCATGACTGTAATATAGCTCTGACAAGCCCGCGAAGTCCACCCATCAGTTGTTATTGCCAAAGCACTTGCTAACTGGAGCTGCGTCAGTGATCACGCATCAGTTGTCTCTCAAAGGTAAGGCAGCAGCAGACGTTGCTGAAGTTGCAATAAATCACAATCCACTATGATGTCCGCGATGCGGAAAATGCGGGCGGAATCGCGGAATGTGTCGAAGTTTGGATGAATTAATCAAAAGTAGGTCAGTACACTTAAATCGACTCGCGCTATGGACTAGTATCTATAAATATTAAGCCGCAAAAACACTTTAAATATGAATCCTGCATGTTCTGCATCTCTGTTAATGAATGACACAGATGTGCGGTTATTAAACCTTGAAATGTGATCTTGTATGCACAACAAAGAAAATTATTGAAATTTGTTAATATTTTTTAAATAAACCTGTTATTTGAATTTCAGTATAATTGTTTTCAATTTTGTTCAAAATATCGTGATACGTATCGTATCGTGAACCCAGTATCGAGATACGTACCATATCGTGACCTGGGCATATCGTTACACCCCTAGTATAGATGCTACATTTTCATATAGTTCAAGAGAATGAGATTAATGATAGAGCCCAATGGAGAGTCTCAGAGGATGTGTGACAGATTCTCAGTACATCCGCTCCCCCACTGGTTTTGTTTTTTAACACTCCTCTTCATATTTCTACTATCAATGTTGCTTATCCAGCCCAAACTGCATGAGCTGTAATTGGCTCTTAAATGAATGCATGCAAATTAGAAGCTAATATATGGAGATTTTAAAGAACTGGACTCGCCAAATTGGCAAAATATTCACAGCACAACCTCTGCTCTGTGAGTAACACGATTAGTATATTTACTGTGAAAATTGCTAATTAAAGTTAAGGGAAAGGCTGTCAGAAGTATGTGAAATTGGTGTAAATGAGCAAATATTTGTTTAGGTCAGTAGAGAGTTGAACGAACAAACCCCTACTGAATAAAGAAAAACAGTTCACATGCTAATGAATATGCATCATGTGAAACCATTTAATGCCAGATCTCAAAAGAGTACACCGATCTCTTAAATTTTAGTACACAGTTATGTTTAGGGATGGGTACCGAAACCCGGTATTTAATCGGTCTCGGGGCTAAATTATGAAAGACCGAAGTATCGATAAGCTCTGACGTTAACGGTTCTGCTATCGGTACTGGAGAAATTAAGAAAACACACATACATTTATTATTGCTATATATACACATTATCTTGCAAATTCTATCTCACCAGAGTCGCCTGCTGTTTTTATATAGATTCATATTAAAACATTTGTCTATGATGCATTTTTGCTATTCGCAATTCAGAAGCGAGATCGCGCTCATGCGGAGGAGCTTCAGCGCGCGCAACATGAAAGCGGTTTAATTATGATAGAAGAGAGAACTAAACATTCAAACATCTGCTTACGCTTTAGGCCTGTGACTGCGGCTGCTAATTGTATTTTTTTATTTCGATTTTGGCTTCTAAGCATTATAGTCGCGTTTCTTCTTCCCTTCACACATTCGTTCCTCGCTAAAACCCAAACTTAACGTCAGAATCAGCTCAAGCGGTGATTGTTGTAAAATGCCGTCTTTACTGTTGCTAAATTGCGGGACATGTTTGATAAAGAGACGCTGAAAGCACAATCCGCACGAGAGACGCTGGTCCCCAGGCTGAAGTGTGTGTGTGTGTTGGTTTTGGTGGATTACAAGGACATTTCACCAGTTTACATACCAACATTATAAGGACATTTGGGATTATGGGGACAAAGGACATGTCCTCGTAATTCAAGCAATGTAGATTCATCTATTTGAGCCTCAGGAACAATCTCCTGCTTTTTTTGTGAATGTCCTTATAAGTGGGTGAACCAGTTTTCTGGTGTTTTCGAGTGTGTGGCATTCTGCCTCTATCGGCAGGATCTGTTACTGATGATTTATACACATTACGACCTAAATGGGTGGAGACTCCTCGGAAAACGCGGGCTGCCTTTTGATTGGTTGATCACGCTCATGCGCAGTGGAGGCGGGGTCTTTCAAGGAGCACGTGCAATCTACACACGGACGAGTGACACAGCAGCAGCTAATTAGGTAAGTAAATAAAGTATTAAGATGTATATATTTATTCATAAAAATTAGTCTGGTGTATATGGCTTATTTTCTGTGCATTGTTTTCTGTTAGCAGTCTTCACACAGTCATAATCCGTTTATGCAATATGAGAAGCTCGAAGATAGGCCGCGATTAAAATATGAACATGTGTCACTCATGAAAGGTTAGAAATATTAAGAGTACGTTAAGTATTTGGGAAGTTTTGGAAGAACTGTGACATCAAAGAGGAAATCGACTTTAAAAACCTCCAAATGCTTTCAATTCGCGTTGTGATAGAGAGGAATAAATAATATTTGTTCACAGAAAAGGCTTTATTGGTTAAAAAAAAGAAAACAACGATGGTAAAGAGAACGAGTCATATGTATGTTAGAAATGTAGATAATTAATGGGTTTGAAAAGCTAATATATGATATTAGACATATAACGTTAATGGGCCAAATGTGCGCGATTCATATGCATTCAAAAGCGCAAAATTAACATTTCTATGACAGAAATTAATCTGCTTGTAACGTGTTCTGCATTTTTGCTAATAACATTATTTAATTTGTTGTCTTTAGATTAAATGGCCACAGAGTTTTATGACAATGCTAATTTTCCCTGAGAGAAGCTTTGGGGAATATTATATGCTTTGTTAGTCTACTTTAGAATGGGTTAAATGTAATATCCTGAACTTTTAAAATAAATTTTTTTTTTTACTTGATTTTTACTTCTTTAACGTTACTTAATGTGAGTTTACTGTAACCAAGGTTAGCTCAGTCAGCTTTAACAGTATAATAATTTAGAATTGATAATACATTATTAATATTCCATTGACTTTTACAATGCAGATGAGATGTCCAATTTAGCATATCAATTTAATTAAATGTTAAGGTCTGAATAGCAGAAAAAAACAAAAAAAAGGATCTCTGAAATCATCTCTTCTTGATCTTCTGTATAACACATCTTTATTGCATTTATTTTAAACTAAATATGTAATTAGAGGTACAGAGGTAATGCAAAAATACTTAGGTTTAAACCATCATGAAATTAATTGTGCTGACTTTTTTTTTAACTCATGTCAACCTTACTGTTCAGTACAGCCATCCATAGAGGTTTTCAGATGCTATTTACGTAAAATGAATATGTACACAGAGTGCTTTGCTTTCCCGGTGTGTGTTTTAAGTGAACTGCACTAAAATCCTGGAGTAAACTATAATCACACCACCTCCTGAGGTAGTCTGAGTGTTGGGGCTTTCTTGTAATATTTAACTGAACTGTGTATATCCACTGTATGGATGGTGCAGCATATTACAGATTTATGTATTTGCAAATGTTCTGTGCATCGTTCTGTGTTTTTAATACTATATTTAATACTATATTTTAATTTCTGCAGCTAGATGAGATGGAGAATGTTTCTAGACGACGTAGGCTTAAGCCTGTATGTGATGCAGAGGCACACATAAGATCAAGAACCGACAAGCCGTACCTTGAGCAGCGGCTCATTAACAAAGTCAAAGGTACAGTACTCCATACGCTGCACTGACTAAGTGTTTTGTAATGCCTCAGAATCATGTACACATTCAATCACACTTGTCACCATCAATCTAGGCTGGTGCCTGGACCGTTCAATTTCACTGGTGTGATTTGAAAGTTATGTAGATGACATTATCAACTACTATATTCTACTATAATCTGCTTCCCCACCTTTGATTGGCACTCAGCCAAAGACAGACCTGCACAAAACTAGTCATAAATCACAACTGTTCTATGTTTAAAACCACACAATGTTTATGTTTCAGACATTTAAATAACCATATATATTAACAAAAATGATTTATACACACTGATGCCTGTGGAAGTGACAGTGATAATCAAAATAACCTATCAAACATAAGTTGATGATACATTTTATTCATGGCAAACATGCAATAGTTATTTTTGGCTTACGTCAACTAACATGATCATTTTTAGAAGTACTTAAATCACAACTTATAAACTTATTTGAGAAGTGGAATATCTGATATTTCACAATCTAGATAACAAGTTTATAAACATTTTAATAAATTAATCATACAAATCTGACAAATCAGTCCTACAGCACTATTGTGACCGAGACACGTCAGATGACAAGTTTAGATATAGAAATGTGGTCATTTAAAAAATAATGATATACATGTATTATACAGTGTGCTATATATTTTGTTGGTAGTTGTAAAACATGTACCAGTGTGAATGGTAAAATGTAGACAAAAAAGAAATCGAGGTGGCTCTTAATCTGTTATTTTATCCATTAGGACGAGGAGTATTCACAAAACAGGTTATCTGGAAAGGGGATTTCGTGCTGGAGTATCGTGGGAAACTGCTTACACAGGAACAGGGAGATGCGAGAGGAAAACAGTATAAGGAATCCTCTAAAGTATTTCTTTTTGATTTCCAGTGGAGAGGACAGATGTGGTGGTAGTTAACCTTTATCACTGACTGTATCATATTGATAATGCATTCTCATAAGTGGTCAATAGATCTAGGATACATTTTTGTTTCTTTGTCCAAAGAATTGTCCATCTTCATTTATGCTGTTGGTCATGTTATTTATTTGGTTGTATAATAATATACACCTTTTTTTGCAGTATGGATGCATCTGAGGAGGACGGCAGCCTGGGCAGACTGGTCAATGATGATCACAAAAAACCCAACTGCAAATTTAAGATTAAAGCTGTCAATAACCACCCGCACTTATGCCTTTTTGCAATTGCTGATATTTTACCTGGGCAAGAATTAACATATAATTACGGAACATCAGACTGGCCATGGAGAACCCAGGTAAAAAATGTGTTCTCCCCCAATATGCAACACAGCATCTACATGTTTTCATTACAAATATCTAAACATCCTTAAATCAAGATACACTTATTGTCAGTTGCAGCATGAAGAATAAAAAGATGAGTTTATGCTTAAAGCAAGAACAAATATCTGTAAATAGGGTATGCAAAAAAAAAACTCTTAGCCTGTAGATATTTGTTTCTGTTTTAATCATAACCTTGCTTAATTTTGATCAATTTCTCAAAAAGAAAGACTTCTTGATGTTACTTCACTAAGATGTTATTCAATAATTAAAAGCTTTTGTGAATTGACAACACTTTTGCTGCTATTGAAGTGTGATAAGTGGGTAAGGCTAGGAACAGGTTTGGTGTTATGTGTAGGTTTAAGGTGTGGTTGAGGGGTCAATGGTGTACGGGGTTCAGTTTGCTTATTGTAAGGGAACATGTTAACAGTTTAGCAGTGCTTAAATTAACTATTTCAGCTAGTTTTTTCACAACATTTGGAAATTTAAAAAAGAGCATTAGGTAGTATGTGAACTGAAGTTTAATTACACTTGTTAGCTTTCAAAAGTACATCAACAAATAAACTTTAGTAATTAATACAAATTAATTTCTGTTAAAATGTGTATTATGAATTTAAAGTTTAATGACATTTGTAAACTTTATAATTTACGAGAAACGATCTGTTGATCATTAGATAATGTTTAATAAGTACATTAGTGAACATTAACAAGCACATTACCTCACATTTCTAACTCTTAATAGAGTTAGAGTTATAACTGATAATCTGCTAAGTGTTATAGAATGTTTTTTATTGATTTATTAATGAAAGATGTTATGAAGTACAGACATTTGGATTGGAAAACAAGTCAAAATACTGATAAACAGCATAACTTTTTTACATTATGATTGAAAGGTACACTAAAAGTTATTTTCATATTCTAGTGTTTGGGAGTTATTCAACCCTTCATATAATTATTTTAATAAAAAATTAATGGAGATTGGTATGGAGTTTATTTATTTTTCTCCAAACATTGAAGTGTTGCTAATACAACTCAATCACCCCATATATTTACATTTCAAGAACACACTGATGTATTGTGTTCCCTTTGAATTGTTCATTAAATTTACTTTATTTGGTCTTACATTTACTTTCATAATACCTGCTGAAACGCTGTTAAACTGATATGGTCAAGAAGAGATGAACTGAGAAATCTAATTCGTCCTGATTCTTTAACATAAAGAAGGTCATAGTATTAACGAATTAAGCTAGACAAATCATTATAATCCTTAGAAATTAGATCAAGACTTTCTAACTGAAGGCCAACAGGCTAAATATGACCCAACTATCTTACATGAATCCGTTGTATGTAGACTTTGTTCTTTTAAATACTCACATAGCTGAGAATTGCAGTGTTTCCTGTATGCAAGTTTTAAGTTTCTGTATTTGTAATATGCCTTAAATATATGTTTTTTAAGTAATGTTTATTCAAACCATTTTAATTTCTCAGGCAAAGATGTGGGTTATGCTTGTTCTCAAATATTTTAAATAAATGACTAAATATTATAATGGTCATAATAATGATTATATATAATAATGATTTTTTTGACTATCTAGCTGTGTTAATTTTACATCTCAACTACAGAAACTTAATGGACAGTCAAGGGTAATGTTAAAGACATCATTTCAATTTGTGGTCACAAGCAGACTTGGTGTCTAGATTTGGTCATGGAGTTGCTCTAGCTCGTGCAAATACTTAACATCAGTACTTATGGACATTCATTGTCTCTTTTACAGATGAATACAGATGCCGTTTCTGAGATTTCAGTACCTCTGCCAGAAACAAGTTCAGAACAGGTATTGTGTCATTTTGGTTGAGTGTGCTTACTTTATATCTGTGAAATAGAAAGCTGATGTAGAGACTTGAGTAGAGTTACATGCTGTGAACCAGAAAACACACTGCATTGCGAGGACAGGAATGGTTTGTTAGGACATTGTAGTGTGTAAATGATTAGTGAACAGTAGGCAATACGCTGTCATAATGTCCTGACAAACTATTAGATCTCACAGCATAGGTCAGTAACAGTGTTGCAAAAACAACTTGGTTTCCGAGTAAAGCTGTTCTGAGCTCAGACAAGTTTGTTTGCGTTGCGCTGTGCTCATTTATTGGTCCGAGCTGATAAACGGTCCGCACTGCGCAATTCAGACATAGCGCAGTTTTGTTGCGCTTTTGTTTCATCTGCCGTTTGATGTTTCTCTTATGCAACAGAAATGCCAGCGCTTCTGAGTTGAAAACCGCGGTGGTGGCACCAGTGTGACCGCTTACAAAATGTATTCACACTGGCAGAAATAATGGTTGCAAAATGCCGCGGATTGGAGCCCTGCTTGTCAGTGATATCGAAAAGGCTTGGCCATTGTAGCTTTGCATGGTTCAATCTGGACCAGGAAAAGGCAGAACCAGATGACAGGCGTAAAACAACACTTTTAAAATGGCCACTTTTTTAATGCAGTGCTTCATATTTTAACAGTGATGTTATAAAGAAATGCCTCCGTTAGTGCTGGGGGTATAACCAAAAATCTTTATCACAGTACTTTTTCAGATTTCAGCTCCTCAGCATAAAACCTAATCAGTGGATGCACCTGTCGCCCTTTTATACCCGTATGCATGGGGAGGGGCTCAGGTATGCAAAATCCACTAGCCAATTTCAGTGGCGTTTTCCCTTTAGTCAGAGATGTTCGGGGCTTCCAGGTAAATCCCCTATGTCGTCACGACATAACGCCTCCGTTCCCTCCATCAGGGAACGGGGGTTACGTACGTAACCTAGACGTTCTCTGAGGTCTACTTATAATGGTATAACGATTTTTTTACATCAAAAAGCATCATAATTTAGAATTAATAGGCTATTTACTGTCGTGTTTTGACCCCCTCATCAGAACACTGTTTAAATAGGTGTGGAGGATTGTAGACTCGGAAGTAAATGCCTCCTGCTATGATTGGCTAACAGTTGTGTTTGTTTGACAGCCTACATTCCACACAGATGGAGGCTGCTGTTATTTAGGTCAAAAACACATAAATAACTCCATACATATCAAACTATCTTTAATAACAGACAAAGCAATAGTGAGCATGTAATACAAACTGTTACTCACACTTGTGTTGAGACATTGCTGTCGGATCCAATATAGTCGCACAGCATCTTCTTTTAGTTTCAAATAAAGTTTTGGTAGACTTGTGTGTTCACCTCTCTCGTAAACACTACATGTGCAAATTGGTGGGAGGGGCTAAACAGGTAGTGATGTAGAAGCAGGCATTGATCTTCTTCTGTGGAGGCAGCGCTTATCCACGCTATTTTAGAAAGACTGGACACTCATTTATGACACTTTTATTCACCGGGAAGAGCAGCTCGTTCCGCATGTCATACGTCATTACGCTATTTTTATGTCACTGCACATGCGCAGTTCTTTCCAGTTTGGGTTTTCAATCTGATCAAGTGTTTACATGTCCTCTCATTCGGATTACAAAAGGAATAAACCACCTCTTACAATCCGATCAAAATTTAAATCAGATCTGGCCAATTCAATGCGATTGACTTGTTTACATGTGACTTTTTTTATTCCGATTGTGCTCCTAGTCCTATTATGATCGGATTACACTGTAAACCCGGATAAGTAGAATTTACTTAAAAAAAACCAGGTAACCCGTTGCCTTAAAATTTTTAAGTAATGAAGCATTAGTTGAATAAGTGAGGTGAACTACGTTCAATGTACTTAAGCCCATAATGGAATGGAATAGAACATTTAAGTTGAATGTACTTATAACCGAGTTACAGTAACTGAAGATACTTAGTTTAAACAATCATTCCCCACCCATTTATTTAACTCAGCTTGTTAAGTAAGCATTACTCCATAACCAATTTAACTAAATTGGTTATTCTAACTGACCCAACTTAACTTTTTGTTCCTGAAACTCAAAATATCTTTCAATCAATAGCGCCATGTAAAATACATACATACAACTGCATTTTTAGTGAACATGTCTTTTTTTTAGCAACAAAAGAAACAAAGCCATGGCCTAATAGGCTTCTAGTGTGTACACTGAAAAAAAAATGGATTTTGGATTTTAAAATTTTGAGTAACCTTTACTTTGAATATTATTTTAACATGATTTGATGTTGTTTATGTATTTAAATGGTGTTCAATATAATAACACTGACATACATTTTACTTGAATACTTTTATTTCTATGAGATTTCTTAACAGATGAGAGCATGAAATAAAAAAAAAATTGTACAACTGCATCTGTTTGATGGTTTTGGTAAATGGTGCACTATAGTGCATTTTACTCCAGTAAACTTTTTTAGAACAACCACACAGTGCATTAAAATGCATAAACATTTAAACATATAAAACCTTTATATAAAACAAACATTTTACAACAATCTCAGTTGCAGATATCAAATACAAAAGTGTAAAAGTGCAAATAATGTCAAACTAGTAGCTGCCTTTCATTAGCTAACTTTAATTTCAATAAGATTAAACTAAGGGAACAAAAACATCAAATAAAATAATAATAAAACTCTGCATCTATGGTCTCCAGCAGAATAGCATTACTTAAAATGCATAAGAATGGTTGTTAAACAGTATTGTAGTTGAAGTTGTAGTTGTTTTCTGAACAACCTTTCTTGCAAAAAACAAAAACAGCAAAACAGCATAACTAGTGTAAATAAGTGCAAGTAGTGCCCAACTAGCAGATTACATTAGAAGCTTTCTATGCAAAGACTTAACCTTTGGAGAAAATGTTAAAGCATCTAGCCCAAGAAAGATTTTCTGAAACACTTCAAATGTGTTTCTCAGCTTTGGGGGATAGCTTAAGTTTAGGGAGTAAATGCAGCCCATGAGTGAAAGACATGCATTTGTGAGATTTTTACATCCCAGCAGCACCTCAGTTCCCTGGATGACAATGATGACATCAGATATACTGGCATCTTCCTCTTCTACAGATCTGCTCAGTACGATGATTTTAATGACATGACTGGAGACGATATCCTTAATCATGTCTCTGCTGACATCCTGTGAAATACACAAATCAGTGCAAAGTGGTTAAAATACTGTACAGTATCACTTTTTCAAATTTCCTCAATGGGTTCCTGTTCTGAGACAAACTGTCCACTAGTCTTCAGTATATTTAGCATTTTCTGCATATTTAAACCCAATATGCAGTTTCTTCAGCAGTAACTGTATGATGTTAAGTTATACTTTTACATTGAACACAATAATGAGACTCATACACAATTATTGCAGTAGATAGAAACATGTAGAGATGCTAATAAAGAAAACACCGTACATTTAGAGTCAGGAGGGTGTAAACCTCTGGAAATGATAATTGGTGTAAATTATTATGTCTTTTGGGAAACATTTGAATGGTTTCTAAAGACAATATATAAATGAAAGATAAGAAATATAAACAAAATAACAATTTACACTGGTAATCCTGTCCAAAAGTATGGTGCTGCCTTCTTGACCATCACTGGGTTTTCTTTTCTTTTTTGTAACAATGGTGTATAAGCCTTTCAATTTTCCTCAGTACGAAAACATGGATCTCAGCATCATCGTCAGTGCTTGACAGGGTTCAAATATGCAGAAAATTCTGCAAAAACAAAGATTGTGGAAGATTTCCTTGTAGACGGTTTAATGGCTCAGAAATAAAAAGAACATCTACCACATAACACAAATACAGTATATCAGTCAAACCACTACTGTCTACATCCAAAATCAAGGAAAAATAGAAATGGATGTAGCTGTGTATGTAGCTAGATAACTGCTAGTTGCTACACTAATTATTGTATATCCATGTCTGGACCCCACCTCCCAGTAAGACGTTAGATGACCCAAGACTTGTGCAATGATGACACCAGGCCATGCAAGGACTTCAAACAAAGTCAGCACTAGACTAATAATAGATTATTACTTTTTCTTTGATTTGTTTCAATTTATTGATCATTCAACATTGTGTTATTTGTAAAGCTGCCTTGTAACATTGTACACTGTAAAAAGCACTATACAAATAAATTTGAATTTAATTGAACTGTACTACCTGGTGGTCTTCAATGAGCTCCTCAGCTGATTCTCCCAGGAAAGACAGGAGGCAGCGAATCACAACGTCTCGCCTATCTTCTTGCTGTTAAAAACAGAAGTAAAATGCAGTGAACATTAAATGTGTATACATATAACAACATATTTACAGAGTCAGGAAGCAGCATATCATCACATAAGTAATTCACAATTGTAAACAAAATGTACATTTTAACTGGCTGAGTGAATCCAGCAAATGTCTAATTCTTATGCCAGCAACTCCACCCTTCATCTCAAACAAAGCCAGGAGTTTTGGAGTATAGAAGTCCAGCTTTTCCAAGAATGTATGCTCCAAGGAAATTGTGGTGATTCTTCTGAATTCATTCTTGATCTAAAACAGAAAATAAAATGTAACACAATCAAGTGATGATTAGAGTTGAGTGCACTGGTAAATTTTTGTATTGCACTTCAACAAATTTGTATTGAGGTGTGCTGTAATAAAGTATTGCCAGCTTACCTTGCATTAGCTTGAATAGTGAGTGCAATATCTGTAATAGAATGTAAGAAATGTTCATGTCAGAATTATTTTTTTAACAATCTTACTGACATGCAATACGCTTACAACTAAATTTACCTTTACAATTTATTGACTGTGGTTATGCAGTTATGTAAAATAAAAATTAATGATTTGCAGGTGTCATTCATGGCATGCATTTTGAATCATTTAGCATAATATTTTAAAGTACACTAACTTTTTTTACTCAAGATTAACACTCATATGGAAACAAATTAGAATATCCAACTGCTTGCAGATATCAACCACGTGTAAAGTGGATGTTGGTCAGTAAAAAAACATCATGAAATAAAATACAGGCTTTACAACTTAAATAAGGTTGATTAAGTAATTAAGATTTATTTAAACAAGCATTTAGACTTGTGTAATTGCAAAAGTGTGCAGTACAGTCACCTTATCGATTTCTATATATATAGCTATTATACACGATAGTATAGGTAAACAATATAAATAAAGTTCAAGGTAATATTTGCCTTGTACACGTGCATTTTAAAAACTAACGTTAATCCTGTGTGATTAATACGCGAAAAACAGGGTGATTATTACATTTCAGCAGCTCGAACTTTTCTGGGACAGAATGCTCGAACACGACAGGGCAATGCCTCGAGCTAAGTTTGCACGGATGTTAAAACTCATTTTTACAATAATCGTCTGACAAGATTAAGGTCATATATAAAACTTAAGACAATTGTTTTCGACAGATATGCCGTTTGCTAATAACGGATGGTGGTGCAAATCGCAAACTCTGTCAACTATATTAATAGCTTCATTTAGTAATGATTTAACTCTGTTATCCATGTGTTTAACAAAACAAAACTAAGATTAAGTTTTAACGTTATCCAAAATCTGTTAACATTGTTAGCATGAACACATGTTAGCATCCGTAACTCGATAAAATAGAAACGGTAGGTACAAACCACTGGGACTGCAGATAGCTTAATAACTCTACACTTTACACTACAAACATACTTAAATTAATTAATAAGCATATTAATAACTTACCGTGGTAAAATTCGCATTAGCCGATTAATATATTAATACATTAATATATGATATTAAGTTGTTTTAGCTCAAACACATAATTACAATAAGATAGGCCATTAAAAAGTACAGTTTACTCAGAATTAATAATTAATGTAAAGAAATGACACATGTTTAAGTAATACAAACTCAGTTTGTTTGAGTAGACACTACTGATTGGACTTAAAAACTCAATTACAATAAGAAAGGACAAGAAAAAGTTCAGCTTAATCAGAATGAACAAGTAATGTCAACAAATGAGACACATTTAAGTAATATGTACTCAATCTCTTTGAGTTGAATCAAAATCTGGGTTTACAGTGTATTAGGGTCCATGCAAATGCAGCTAGTGTTACATCACAGAGTTGAACATACCACAAGCTGTTGTTTTGGCAAACTGCCTTCAGTACAAGTGTTTTTAGAATAACAACGAAGCTTTGAGTTCTGAAACGTACAGGATGTTTTTATAGTACAATGACCTCTTATATGTAAAAAACTCATTTTGATTTCTCAGTGCATGACCCCTTTGACGTAAATTTGAATAAATAAATAATAATTTTGAAAATTCATGTTTTCATTTTACATCTACAAAATTGAAAGTCGATATGGAAACTTTGACAGATAGTCAATCATTGACAGTCAAGCTGTTAGTTGAACTGACAACATAATATATTGTGGACAGTTTCAATGCTAAACGTTTGTTAGTAATTTCTTTTTGTAGGTGTTTGTTTAAAATGCAAAGGTAAATTAATTTTTTTTAACCCACTCTTCTTCCCTGCCACTAAATAGTGTCACAAACATGACTTAGTTCATACAACTGTGTCATGCCTGGACAAGTGCAGAGTATGCATAGGATCGGGGATGTCATCTTTCAAGTGGATTGGTCTCAGATGTAAAGGTCAGTCACTATTTTGAGAAACCCCTACCTTGTTGTTTATTTCTGCTGTGTTTCTGCTCTTAGTAGCAGTGTTAACAAAATGTTATATAATACAAATTCTAATAATTTTGTTGTATATTAAACATTCACAGCAACATAATACAACACAAAGTATAGTAATATAAATGTACATTATTTTGATGCTAGATTTATGGTGTTAAAGGGTTAGTTCACCCAAAAATGAAAATTCTGTCATTATCCGCGTGGCGCTGTTAACGTTCAGTGGATACTCTCCAAAATAGCGCTATTGGGTGACACGGAAGAGACGAATTGTAGACTACAGTTGTTTTTTTTGTTTTCTTTGCATACAAAAAGTATTCTCGTAGCTTCGTAAAATTATGGTTTCTGAGCCTTGATTGTGTAAGGACCCTTGCTGTCTATGGAGGGTCAAGAGAGCTCTCAGATTCCATCAAAACTATCTTAATCTGTGTTCTGAAGACAAACGATGGTCTTACGGGTTTGGAACAACATGGGGTTAAGTGATTAATGACATCATTTTCATTTTTAGGTGAACTATCTCTTTAATAACTGTAGAAATGTGTCATCAATGTGTATGAAAAGGATCCATCAGATGAACCAAAAACAAGTGAATATTATTGGCAGTCCATGAGCTGTTATTGAGGTACCATATGGCCAAGGATCTTGTCAGTTGACTTTCCAAAAAATGCTAAGAAATCAGTCAACCCAAGTTTTTCCATTTTAAATGCATTTTAATTCACTTTTAAAATTAAAACATAATTGTTTAACAAAGATTGTTCAGTGGATAATAATAATTTGTTAAAAAAATGCTTTATTGAGATTCTGGTACTGTAAAAAAGACCAAAGTAATGGTTTTGGTGCAGAAATATTGATTTATATTTACTGTCTCTTGTCTTGCAGCTTGTTCTGGTGTGTGGCATAAGTACTGTCTGCCTCAGGTGTGTCAGATTTACATTTGTAAATACCATTTATTTTTCTATTATACAGAATATTATTTAAATATTTGTATTTTTTTAGGAGAAACATGATTTCAGCTCAGAGGATGAAAATGCATCAGACGAAAACATGCACGATGATGAAGATTACGTGCCAGACAGCGACTCTGAATCTGACTCGGATGCAAGTTCTGTGGTTGTTTCTTCCCTGTCCCAGGGTCCTCTCTCAATGAACACTGAATCCTTACATACTGGAACAAAAACCACAAATGAAACAACTGACGAAACAACAGGTGAAGTCAAGTTCACAGAAGACAAAGCAGTTGATACTGGAAAAAACTACTGTTACGTATGCCAAAAACCTCAGTCCAAACTTGCCAGACATCTAGAGAAGCACAAGACAGAAGCAGAAGTGTTAGAAGCTCTTAGTTACCCAAAAGGTTCAGTGAAAAGACGACGACTTCTGGAGAAGTTACGGAATCGTGGTAACTTCCAGCACAATGTTGAAGTTTTGAAAAGTGGAACAGGTCAAATAAAATTAAAACGAACTTCCAAGCAGTCAAAATTCATTCACTGCGTGTACTGCAAAGGAATGTTTTCCCGCAAGGAATTGTGGCGACACACTCGCAGATGCCACTTCATACAAGAAAGGAGTTCTGGTAAGTCTATTAGGGCCAAAGGCTTACGCTTGGCCACAACTGCAGAGTCAGTCTTCTCTGAAAATATCTGTAAAGGGGTTTGGAAGCTTTTGGACCCAATGAGGCAGGATGATGTGACAGCGGTTGTCCGTAATGATTTTGGCATTTTGCAGCTGGCACAAACCCTGTACAACAAGCATGGACATGACACTACGAAGTATGAGTATATTCGGCAGAAATTACGAGAACTGGCACGTGTCTTGTTGATTTTGCGTGCCGACTCCATATACACAATTGAAGAGGCAGTCAAGCCTGGACATTTTCTCAAAGTTGTGAAAGCTATGAAAAAAGTGTCAGGTTTTGATGAAGAAACCCAATCTTATGCAGCACCAAGTCTTGCTCTAAAAATAGGGCATTCTTTGCAGAAAATAGCCGATATAATTCATTGCAGGGCTCTGATGACGGATAACGAAGACTTGATGAAATCAACTGAAGGATTCAAGTCCCTGTACACCTCAAAGTGGTGTGAGCTTGTGTCACACTCTGCCCTGAACACCCTTAGCGAGAACAAATTTAACAAACCATCAACCTTAACATTCACGCAAGATGTACAGCTTCTTCACAATCACCTCAAACAGGCTGCAAAGGTTGCCTTTGACAGACTGAAGGAAACAGCATCAGGCTTGCAAAAGCCACTCTTGTTCAGGCAATAGTTTTTAATCGAAGGCGTGCTGGGGAAGTGTCCAAAATGCGTTTGAAGAACTTCACTGAAAGAGACACCAGCCCACTTCATGATGATGTGTCCTTGGGATTGACCAAGTTTGAAAAGAAGCTCTGCGAACACTTCAGCCGAGTGGAAATCAGAGGCAAGCGTGGACGGAAAGTTGCAGTTCTCCTCACACCAGGCATGGTGGAATCCTTGAATCTACTAATCAACAACAGAGTGGAATGTGATGTACATGATACCAATATCTTTCTCTTCGCTAGACCAAAATGTTCCAGCTACTACAGGGGTCAAGACTGCTTGAGACTCTATGCAGAAAAGTGTGGAGCCAAAAAAACTGAATATCTTCACTCAACCCAACTTAGGAAACATGTTGCAACCCTTTCACAAATACTAAACCTGAAAGATAATGAACTGGATCAAGTGGCTGACTTTCTCGGACATGATATACGTGTCCACCGTGATCACTACAGACTCCCTGAGGCAACAATTCAGCTTGCAAAAATCTCCAAATTACTTTTGGTGATGGAAAAAGGTTGTCTTGGAAGCATCCAGGGAAAAACACTTGATGACATTCAAATCGAAGGTCTGCAAAAAAAAAATTCAATACCAGGCCAAAAAACTTTAATACAAAAGTATTGCATTCTAACTAAATAAATAAACATGGTATGATTTCAGATCAGATCCAGTTAACTGATACTGAGGATGACACGGATGATGAATCTGCTTGTGCCAGTTCATTAAGCAAACCAAAAGAGAGTTCAGCATCAACATCAGAAGCCTGCCTGAATGGAGGTAATTATAATGCATTTTTTATCGGCCTTACAAATAAGGTAGTTGTAGTAGCCTGTAAAGTGCCACTCGACTTCTATAGAGAACAGACACACTCAGACTGTTAATCAGTGGTACTGCATATTTGTGGAAATATCAACAGACAAATGTGCTCTGTATTAATATTTAAGCTAAGTAATAAATTAATAATGAACTAATATATTTTCTTAACCTTAAAAGTTTCACATTTTTAATAGTCTACACATCTATGCATTAAAAAAATATTATATTAAGTCAACATTTTGGTAATTTACTTAATTACTCATTACTTAATAAAATAAATAAAAAAACTTGAAGAAAAGACAAACACTAGATATATTGTTACAAGTTTTATTAACATAATGCAGATTTATTTAAAAAATTGTAATAGGTTCCACATTGGTGACAATCTGTAGTGTGTACTGGGCAGTTTCATCATTGTGTATTTCTCACTGGGTATTCTGGAACGAAGCAAAGTAGCAATCAATTTTAGGGAGCGGGTTGGATTGTAGCGTGATAGAAGATTAGTTAAGTATGCAGGAGCTAAATCATTTAGGGCCTTATAGGCAAGTAATAATATTTTGTAACTGATACGAAACTTAATAGGTAGCCAGTGCAGAGACTGTAAAATTGGAGTAATATGGTCATATTTTCTTGACCTGGTAAGGACTCTAGCCACAGCATTTTGTACTATCTGTAGCTTGTTTATTGAAGATGCAGGACAACCACCTAGCAGTGCATTACAATAGTCCAGTCTAGAGGTCATGAATGCATGAACTAACTTTTCTGCATCAGAAACACTTAACATGTTCCGTAGCTTGGAAATGTTTCTAAGATGGAAGAATGCTGTTTTTGTAACATGGGAAATATGATTTTCAAAAGATAGGTTGCTGTCTAATATAACACCCAGATTTTTTACTGTAGAGGAAGTAACAGTACAACCGTCTAGTTGCAAATTGTGATCCAAGAGATTCTGTGTACTGTTTTTTGGTCCAATAAGTAATATCTCTGTCTTATCTGAATTTAATAGGAGAAAATTACTGGTCATCCAATTTTTTATATTTTTAATACACTCTGTTAGCTTAGATAGTTTAGAAGTTTCATCTGGTTTTGTTGAGATATATAGTTGAGTGTCATCAGCATAACAATGGAAACTAATCCCGTATTTTCTAATAATATTACCAAGGGGCAACATATATAATGGAAATAATAGAGGACCTAAGACAGATCCTTGTGGTACTCCATACTTTACTGGTGATAATTGTGATCACTCCCTGTTTAAATAAACAAAGTGGTAGCGATCGGACAGGTAGGATCTAAACCATCTTAGAGCCTGCCCTTGAATACCTGTATAGTTTTGTAATCGATCTATCAGTATGTCATGATCTATAGTGTCGAACGCAGCACTAAGATCAAGTAAAACTAGCAACGAGATGCAGCCTTTGTCTGACGCAAGAAGCAAGTCATTTGTAATTTTAACAAGTGCAGTTTCTGTGCTATGGCGGGGCCTGAAACCTGACTGAAATTCTTCATAGATATCATTTTTTTGCAAAAAGGAGCACAATTGAGCAGACACTACTTTTTCTAATATTTTCGACATAAACGGAACTTAAATTTAAACTTAAATTTGCTGTTAATTTACTCACCCTCAGGTCATCTAAGATGTAGCTGCCTGTTTTTCCTTCAGCATAACTGTAAAGAATTTAAGCTGAAGCCATTGTCCTTGATGATTCAAGCAATGCAAGTCAACAGCTCACATTTAGACTGGTGATACATGGGGCAACTTTTTGAGCAATGTTGCTTGGGCACTTTTCTATTGAGAATGGGTAGAGATTTCTATTTAGATACTTACGATCGGTCGTGGGCCATGTGTCTCACATGGTTGCTCGTCGACGGCAACATTGCTCAAAAAGTTGCCCCGTGTATCATTAGAGTAAAAAAAAAAACATACAGGCAAAACAAAATTAGTACCTGTGTATGCTGATGATGCATTGAGGTCTTATGAAGCAAAACGAAACGTCTGTGCAAGAAACAACATTATTAACTTTAATCCACAGCCTCAGCGAACGGTCCTGAGCACGTTCAACACAGTCTGGAGCATGAACTTCCTTTTCTAACATTTAATGTGCACAAACATTTCAATTAATTATGCATTTGCAATGCACTTATTGTGTAGATACAAATATTCATAGCCTTAAACCTACCTGTACCACTAAACCGGTCCTTTACCCCCAAACATATCCCACCTCAATTGTAGCAATGATGCATTGTACCTAACAAGTAACAGTTGATTAATGCTAAATTGTGTCACACAAATGCAATGGATGATGACCACCTCCATGAAATTAAGGTTATCTATTTTTATATTTTAATTGGGCTGCCCTTGGCTGAAGATTTTTTTGATTAACTAGTAGTCTTTTATTTTAAGCATTAGTCGACTAATCACACATTTATTAATAAACCATTTAAATCATAATAATGAGCCTTTAATTGCCTACATAGCCTAATAAGCACTCAAGCGCATACATAAAGTAGGCTGTCTTAGCATTTTAATAATATATTGATAAACTAGTGGCTTAAGAGATGAAGTCAACGACACTGACGCCTGTTTCACACATACTCCATTTGTGGTGCGTATGAGGTGCATATTTTTTCCACACTCATGTTAACGTTCACAGTGTACATGGTTGCGGTCTGTCAGTGTGTTCCAGGAGCAGTGCGTCTGCAGCAGTGTAGAGATTGAGGCTATTTTTGCCGACCTGCATGCACTAAATTAAAGTGACACTGCATTGTTTGCATTAAAAATTCACATGGGTTGACAGGGAAATGTAATAATTTCACAATAAATAGATATAATTAAAGCTGCAGTCCGTAAGTTTTGCCGCTTTGTCGCCATCTCTGTTTGAAAACCTGGAATTGCAGTTACTTGAGAAATTATCTTCATTTCTGGGCTGTGTTCTGGCACGGCTCCACGGATGAATCTGATGTTTTGAAGTGAATGTGTAGCTGTCAGTCACCGCACCGGTGTGAATCAAACACTTAGTAATCACAGATTAGTCTGCTTCTTGGAATATATGACCCGAATCAGAATTTTCACCATATATTGTCATCTGAACCAGTAACAAGGCTGCCACATTTGTTCTGACCAACTGAGGAAAAAAACACTACCATAAATCATGCTACCAATGGTGATTAAATCTAACGATCAGTTAATTAGCTCATATCACATCAAACCGAGCAAATTATTATTGTTATATTTATTCTCAAATTATTAATGTTAACAACAGCATAGCGTGACTATAGATATAGTGTGTATTAGCGTGTAGATTTCAATTTCTGCACAGTCTAATCTAATTGTCATGCCATTCAAATTTCATATTAACACATTATTTTAACCCAAAAAGCAAACTATGCTCCCTTCGAACTGGTTTTCTTTCAAATACAAATCTTGTGTAATAAGGCTATCTGTAATCAGAAGCACATTTAAAACTGGAATAATTTAATTTCATTCACATGTTTCATAAACACACAATCCTTTCTCAATCACAATCCTGCATCAAAATGATATTTAATTATTCCAGCTGCTGTGAGAAAAGGCTATAAACAATGCGTCACCTGCAGGATCCTAACATGTGATATAGTCTACTAGCCGTGAAAACTTGTTCATGTTTACAGACGTGATGTAATGACGCAGAGCCATGCTCAAATCTCCCGTGTAAACCTACCTGTATCAATCAAATTATAAAACATTATTATAAGCTAACCGTTGTGAATCGGGCTAAAGTAAGGTGACGTTGTGAATCGGGCTAAAGTAAGGTGACGTTGTGAATCGGGCTAAAGTAAGGTGACAGTTTTGAACACTGGCTGGTTATGTACTTGCTCAAATATTGATTTTGGATCATTTTTCACCAAAAAAGTTATGGACTGCAGCTTTAAAGTCTACTGTGTTTCACAGGCTTTTTGGCTAGGCTTAAAACAAGGAAACGTTCACTTTTAGATAAACAAGGCAACATAATAGATGTACTTGTGAAGGTAGAAAAACAAAGTTCTTTAAGACCCGCAGGACTGCCTGTAGCTAATAAAGTTTTAAATGCAAAAGAAAAGGCATAAGAGCCGTCTTTCTGTCAGTGGTACATTTCAATTAAAAATAATTTTGATATATAGACTTTATAGACTTGTCTTACATTAAAAGTAGTGTTCAAATGTGTTGCCACTTGCTTGTGCAATTTAATATACAAATCTAGAACTCAAAGGCATTGGATAGTTTGTTATTTACTGTATATTGGAGTTTAAACGCGAATGTCTATGAAATATTGTATTACTGTACTGTGATAAGCATTTTCGGTCACGACGTTTTGATTTGAAATCAAAATAATGGATGTTGTCTGTGGAAAACAGCTGCAGATCAGAAGCGGACAGCAAATGCATCCTGTGAAAGCAAAATGAGGCCGTGCTGCTTCATTTATAACGCGCATGGACTGAATACGCACTGCAACCGGCGTATGTGTGAATCAGGCGTGATTTGTCATCTCTGCAATAGTGATGCGCCTTTATGCATGTTTCATACGGATTATAAAATCTGAGAATGTGTTTTCCATTTCCAAAATTGACATTTTGATCTCTATATATATATTTGTCATGTCTGTAATGCAATGAAGTTTTTTGTTATTATTTTTTTTTTTTATTAATACAAAAATATGTAAGTTCACAGAGACTGCACACAAATGTAGAGTCTTTACAGATTGGAAAGATGTGTTACTCTTATGGCCAAAAATGATGGAGTATTTTAAGAGCAAGTGACCGCTCCGGCGCCTCCATCTGTGATGCAGTGAACGAAGCACATTACTGTTTAGCTTCCACACGATGATAAGACATATTTGAAGTCGATGAATGAGCATTTGGATGTCCTGCCTGACTGTTTTACCACAAAGACCAGCCATTAACGATCTGTCCACTACAAGGTGTGACGTGCTGCTCTATATTCACATCACGCAGTGACGAGGAGAGTGAAACCTTATGCCTGTATTGTATATATATTTTTTGGCTCGTTATTCCGGCCGTTTTTCTCTTTCAGCAGGTGAAAATTTGGTTCATCCCTAATGTATTTATGATGAAATTATGACTGTGCATTCCGCTCGTGGAACGCTCATACTCACTGGAAAAGCAAAGTCCACATGCTCTGTCCACTGTGTTGTAACATGCTCTGCTCACATGCTCTGATAATAATAGCTTTGTAGGATTATACATTATTTGTTTAACGTGAACAATACATTACAGTATTTATTAATCTTCATTTTTATCATAAAGCTTTTATTTGAAAAGAAGCTCAGCACTGTTTTTTCCTTATACGCAGCCAACTCATAATCCTGTGATTCTCTGTGTGACTTTTATTGTAAGGCCTTTTTAAAGCCTCTTAACTATCAGACTTTTACATTTGTTATAGACATTACATGTATTCAGTAAAGTGGTATACTGCAAATTGTAATAGTTAATGTCAGAGCAGTTCACAGTACTTTGCATTCTTGTTTTTAGTGACTGGAAGTGTTGAAGACCGTGAGACCACTGACAGGAAGAGAAGAATGATGTGGTCAAAAGCAGAAGTTGCGGCTGTGATGAAACATTTCAAATTCCACATCACCAAAGGTCATTTGGCCACTAAATCAGAGTGTCTTCAGTGCAAAAAAGCTGAAGAGCCTGTGCTAAATAACCGGTCAGTACAAAACATCAGGGATTTCGTGAGAAATAGAGGTATTACACTCAAAAGGAGGAGTCAGTCTGAAAGTTAGTGCATAGTGCTGTTTCCACCCTCTAACCACTTAGCTTAGTTCTCGAAGATTGTTACACTGTATAATGACGATTTTACAACTCTTGTTGTAAATATTTGTGTAAAACTCTTTTTACTGGTTTTAAATGCTACAATTTAATGTTTATTCCTTACTGCTGTTGTAGCTTACATACACTACCAGTAAAAAGTGTTTGAACAGTAAGAATTGTAATGTTTTTTTAAGAAGTCTCTTCTGTTCACCAAGCCTGTATTTATTTGATCCAAAGTACAGAAAAAGCAGCATTGTGAAATATTTTTTACTTTTTAAAATAACTTTTCTATATGATTATATTTTAAAATGTTTATTTATTTTTGATCAAAGCTGTATTTTCAGCATCATTACTCCAGTCTTCAGTGTCACATGATCTTCAGAAATCATAATAATATTCTGATTTGATATTCAAGACACATTTATGATTAATAATAATGATAATAAGCATTTATCTGAAATATAAATATTTTGTAGTATTATACACTATACAATTCAAAAGCTTGTAGTCAGTATAATTTTCTCTTTTTTGGAAAATAAATTATAAAAATGTATACTTTTATTTAGCCAGGACGCTTTAAATTGATCAAAAGTGATGATAGACATTTATAATGTTACAAATGATTTCTGAAGATCATGTGACACTGAAGACTGGAGTAATGATGCTGAAAATACAGCATTTTTTTTATTATTATTTTAAAATATTCAAACAGAAAAAAGTTATTTTAAATAGTAAAAATATTTCACAATAGCACTGTTTTTGCTGTATTTTGGATCAAATAAAAGCAGGCTTGGTGAGCAGAAGAGAATTCTTTAAAAAAAAAACATTAAAAATCTTACTTTTCAAACACTTTTGACTGGTAGAGTGCACTTCTTCATTGAATTAGTTTTGAATGAAATGTTCCAGTGTCTGTAGTTGACAAAGCTGCTTTCTAAGAACAGTCAGTACTTTTAAGTCATGAAATTGAGAAAGAAAAAAAACAGGTTTTTATTCGTTTTGTTTTTTTAATCTGATATGAAGTATCTGCATTGTTTGCTATAATACCTAAATGTATGTTCACATGGACTGTTTTTAAAACTTTTGTAGTAAATACAACATGGATGTTGCCTCTTTAATTACGAGGAATTGTTAAGGCTGTTATTAATAAATTGAGTCTGTTTCATTAAAATCTGTCTTCAGCAGGATTCATTGTGACTGTATTATTTTATACTGCACACAAGTTTAACTAAAGGAGATACACATAGTAATTCTATAGGCAGTCCTTAAGGCCCTTTCACACTGAGTGCCATTAACGATCAATCTATCCATGTTGAAATGCTAAACATTTCTATAGATGTAATGCTAAGACGTAATGCTAAACATTTCTATAGATGTAATGCTAAGCAGGTGTAGAATGTAGTCCATTATAAAACACTACATATTACAAAATCAAAATCCAATTTAGATCAGAATCATGAGTTATTACAAGCACTTTAAAATGGGTTTTGAGAAAAAACAGTAATAATAATGTGTGTGGGTGTATATAGTTTATTATTATGATTTCACAGTCCTAGTAAACCCTTATGTCTTTGTAGTACAGGGTGTTGTCATGTTTGTGTGTATTGGTTATATTCTAATGAGCTGTGATGTCATCGTGACATCACACTGTCCTTGTAAACCGTTTTGTCCTCATAATTCAGGTTTCTGTCTTCTAGGACATATGTCCTTGTAAATCAGCAAAAACTCAGGATGTCGTGTATCTTGTTTTATAAATGATAAATAACAAATAAATGTTGTGTTTTGATGCCCTGATTTTTTTAAAGCATAATTTTTTTTATTTGAAAGCTCTACTATAAAAGGAAAGCATAGTCCCTATAAACCACGTTTTTTTCTGGTTTGAAGAAACTGTCCTTATAATGCAGGCTTACCTGTATATGTGTGTGTGTGTGTGTGTGTGTGTGTGTGTGTGGAGCGCACCAAAACGCTTTGAGCTTCGGGCTCATCCATAGTCGATAAGATACACACAAAATGTGTCAAAATGGCCGGCTTGGAGAATATTCACTTAAACACAGTTTATGTCTTAAGTGGATGAGAACAGTTGGGAGAAAATCGGATGTGTGTCAATATATTGTCTTAAAGTGACAAACTGGCGCTTCATCAATGTTAATCAAAATAAAAGAGAAAATCACTCACAGCTCTTAATCTGTATAAAGTTATAGCTTTAATAAGCATCAATCTATCAATACATACAGTGAAAACTATGCAGTGTTAATTTACATTTTAATACTTTTAGATTTATTTTGTAGCTATTACTTTCCTGAACATTAATGTTAGTGGACCTTCATGAAAAAAGCACTGTTTATTTCTTTTCAGTTGTATATTTGATTTATTGAATTTTTCAGTTTGTTTTACTTTTTCTTTGTTCATGTTCTTACTGTATCTTATAATATGTATAAAACACTAAAAATGCCTGCACACATGTGCATTTACAAATTGATGCTTTATACTCATTTCATTAAATATTTATTTTACATTTCAGAATATAAAGCAATGTTAATTCAGCTCTTAATTTGTCATATATATATACATAAAACAAAAAGTACCGATAAGAATACCGTTAAAGTACCGAATCGATAAGCAGTTATCGGTAAGAGTAGTAATACCGTTAAAACCTTAACGATTCCCATCCCTAGTTATGTTTAAAAAATCCATACTGACTCATTCAATATAGTAAATGGGGTGAGCTTATATAAATATAGGAAGGAATGTCACTTTGTCTGTGTTCCATAGGACACATATTTAAAGACCCTCTGTGGTGTAAATCACATTTTTAACATTGTTTACATTTCTGTCTGGTGTTTTTAATATGCTTAAAAACAAACCATGTCCAAATTCACCAGTCAAAACTGTTGATAAGTATTTTCCTCTTAAAACTGCATTGCTCAAAAGGCAATCTCAAAAACGCAGTTTGAAAATGCCCCTGATTATAAGAGGAGTGCTCTTTTTTTAATAAATTAACTCACAGATTCACTCTCCGATAACCATTTAAGCAGTATTGCCATTTGCCATTCTTAGCATTTACTACTTCAACTGAAAGTGGAGCAGGTTTGAGCTAATGCAATTGAATGATATTATCTTAGAGCGAATGAAGCAGTGATAACATGAATCTGAATTCCAGGAGACCCCAAAGTCAACACAGAGGACCATGAAAAATAAGGGATCCTGTCACCAGCAAGTCCAAAGTGAACTTCTTAAACAGAAGATGCTTGTATAAGATGGTCCAAACATTTTCAACTTTAGGAAGTTACCCAAGACAAATGGTCGAAAAAGCAGAACATCAGTTCGGACCCATTTCAGTCTCTTCTAATGAACTGACAAGTTGAATTGGGTGTGTTAGATGAGGGAGACCGTGCTGGACTGCTCCGGGACAGTTTTGAAAACCATTTCAGAGCATATTTAATGTAAATAATATAATAATACTAATAATTTTATTTGTAACGCACTTTATATTCACACAGAATCCCAAAGTGCTACAGATTAAAACAATAAGAAACGTACACAGTTTTGAGGCAGCTTTGATCGCCTTTTTGGTAACTTCATGTCTTAACTGACCACAAAATTGCGTGCTCTTAGTTTATTTTGTGCTTTGATATGAAATGATAATGGCTACAGCGCACGCTGGCGCATTTGTGCGTGCAACTTGCATTTGAAACGTCTCCAGTTTGATGTGGTCGTAAAGACTTGCTGCGACTGAATAAATGCACTCCTTGTCAAGAGAAAAAGAGACAGAAGTAGCAGCTAGAGTGGGGTGGCCAACCTTTGCCCCGCCCCTGCGTCAACGGCGTTAAATACGTCCGTGTGGACAGGGGCATGTTTAGTGTTTTGGGGGCCCTCAGCAAGTGTTCCCGGAGGACCCCCCTCGGTGGATTTTGCGATCGATTCTGGGGTAGGGATGGGTATCGTTTACATTTTATCGATACTGATACGATACTTATCAATACAGTTATCCATACTCTCTATAATTTGGTGCAAAAATAAATGATGTAAAAAGATGTTGAAAATTTCAAGTTATTTTATTACTGCAGTTTACAAATGCCTCCAAGCAAACAGAAAAAGGCACATAAAGCACATTTTTTTAATAAAAAGGTCCTTCAAAGAGAGAGAGAGAGAGATTTCCTCAGCATACCACAACACAACATATTTGAACATTGTGTGCATAGGAGCACAACAGAATGTAATAGAGAATTCTGGCATCTCTAGCCATTTTTATTAAATAAAATTAAAATATTGACTTTCTCAGGGAGCGGGCGTGATTTTTTCCTAACAGAGAGTGTCCCTCTATGTTTTAGAGGGACTTGTTTTATCTCTGTTTTTATCTACATGAAAAAAAGGCTTCTTTTAACATGTAGACTTATTTATAGTGATTCTCCAATCAGGATTTTTATATACATTAATTCAGGTCCTGAGTTTAACTTTCTCAAAATGGGGTGAATTCCCCTCTTAGGTGACTCCTGTGGGAGGGAGGATTTCTTTTTTTATTTGAGTGGTGGAGGGGGGGATTTTTAGACCCCCCCCCAACAAATATGTAATGAAAAGTTTGATCATGCTGTGTATTTTTTGTTTTTATAATGGGACAATTGTTGTGAGTGCACAGTGGAGAGCGCACGAGTGCTGAATAGTTTAAATATTGGCAAACTTAAAAAAAACCCCGCAAATTATGAACTTTAGTGATGATGCATGTAAACTGTGACAATTCCTGTGTCAGTCGTGCAGCGTGCAGCTTGTTTATAACGCCGACGCGATGTGGTGATATGAAGCCATTTGCGCATTTTGAAGGGGAAAGACAGAGAGCTCGCGGAGAACTCATGCTGTTTGTAAAATTACGCCTCACAGATATTTTTCTAATTATTTTATAAGTTATTTAATAAAGAAATATGAATTGCACCTCACCTTCAGCATTATAATTATTTTACAGGCGCCGGACAGAGTTTGAGACTGTGCCGCTGCATATCGTGCCAAACCTCGAACGGAAGACAGCTTGAGATCGGTTTATCAGAACAGCTTCTAATTCTCCATTAACACAGAAGTACGGAGATAAAACAACGCACGTATCTGTTGCAGGCCCCACCTTCAGGGACCCCGCAGACAGATGACTGTTGCCTGTAAAACAGGAATAATGTCAGAAGAACGAGAGTCGCGTCTGCACTTCCACAGCTCCTCTGCTGATCTGTTTATTAAATGTACAAACAGTATCATTCCAGCATAAACTGGAACATTGCTTTTAAAGCATTACTTTACATTCTTTTGTATGTTTTACTCTTAGTACATCACTTAAATGACATCACATCAAAATAAATCACATTCTGACACTCTCGTCTCCTTTCTTCATTTTACCATTTTTAGATAAATACTAAATACTCAACAGATATTTTATAAACATCAATAATGATATTAGTAACCAGAAAGTTATATTATATGAATTTACTCATCATATTAACTGTAAACTTTAGTGTTGCAAACTACTTTTGTTTCTTAAAACCAATATTAAATGCAATACACTCCTTTTCTCCCTATAGGAGTATATTTACTATGAAGCACACACAGATCTAACTGCTTTCTATGCCTTTTTCAGTGAGTGATCACGTGACCATAAAGCGCGCCAAACGCGACCAGAGTGAGCTTCCCGAAGATACTTAACGCTATTAATTAACTTATAACATGAACAAACAGCTATTTGTGACTTAAACCAAGTAATATAACACGGTAGTAAGATATAATGATCAGTGGAGCATACTTGAATTACTTTTCTTCACATAGCATGAACATTACATTCTCAAACCACATCACAACTAACACTTTACCTTCGTCATACATTGTAATCGTGTAAATACAGTACAACAGATATAGGTCTCTCTTTTAGTCTGTGTCTTTACCTGTAAAACAGGAATAATGTCAGAAGAACGACAGAGTCGCATCTGCACTTTCACAGCTCCTGATCTGAGGACACATGCGCAGTTCGCCGTTCTCTCCGCGACTCTCAGCAGATAATCAAAATAAAAGTCCCTTTTTTCTCTCCATGTAGATCAGTTGCTAATTTGCACATAAACACTGCATTCGAAAATAATGCGATCAATAAACTTAAAACATATAAATAATTAAAGCAAATATAACAATTGTGTACATACTTTGTGTGTATCACACTCTCCCTGAAAAAATAAGAAAAGCTCCAGTGATCTACCTCTCATTTTCAATTATCAAACACTTTAACCCCTCTTAATAAACACCTGTTGTAACCCCATAAGGTGTGTGAGCTGAAGGTAAGTACCAGTGAGGGTAAGTAATGGGTGTGGTGTAATTTTGTAAACCCCAAACAGGCATGGGTGGGATGGAGTAAGCAGTAACTGAGTTCAGTGTGTGAGTGTAGGGATGGATTGCAGGTTGGCCCAACATGTCGTATGTATAAATCTGCCTTGGTCTCCTCTCTCTCGCTGACCTTCTCACACTGTTCTCTTCTTCCATTCCCGGAGCCTCAGCTCTGTCGACAATATCATGCTCACTTTCTGTGTTTGCTCTGTCATCTTCGTCAACTGGATTTACCGCTTCAAGGTAAGTAGTTGTTCTTCTGTCTGTTGAACTCTGGCTTGTTCTTTGTACCTCTCTGTCCTGAATCTGTCCTGAGTTTCCCTTTCCTGCATAACATGAATGTTTTCCCTTACAGGAGCTTGCTCTTGTGGTCTGTCACTTCCCGATGTCTGTCTGTTGACTGGAACTCTCAACCATCCTCCTGCACTACTCTCTGCATCAGAGCTGACCATGTCACTGTCTCTGTCATCCATATTATCACTGCTTGTGTGTCTCACTGTCTTTTTCTGTCTTTCAGGTCCCTTAAGTCCGGGTGTCGTCATTGGAACTTCTACAGGTAAGTCGTTCACCAGTAGCAACAGGTTTCGATGTAATGTCCTGGTTTTTCCACGGTCGTTGTTCTCAGGATGTATAACATACACAGGGTTGTCTGATACTTGTTCCTTCACCACGTATACAGCTTTTTCCCAGTAGGACCGTAATTTTCCTGGGCCTCCTCGTTCCCCAAGATTCCTGACTAACACTCGGTCTCCTGCCTTCAGCACAACTCCCATCACTTTCCGATCATCACGAGTTCTGAAATCTATATTCCGATGCATTGATCACTCTGGTGGAGTGCTCTTGTACACACCTGAGAGGGCATGCCGAATTATTGCAGCAGTGTGTGTACTGCATAATATATGCCAGAGGCATCGTGTGCCACTTCCCAACATTGCAGAGGCCTCTGATGAGCCTGCTGGGCCTCTGAGGGATGTAGAAAACCCACCAAACAACTCAGGAATGCAAGCACGCAATAATCTAATAGCACGACGATTCACCTGAGAAAAACTAATAATGCTTTACTGTTACTTTAAAAACACACCACATTCACTGTTACTTTAAAAACTTTACTGCATTTGTTCATAAAACATATGACACATTTGATTAAAATTATATCATAAAATATATATTTATATTATATTATTATAAGATATATTTCTTGAACTACAATTCTAGAGAATAAATATTTGTATGTAATATATATAATACATAATATTTGTATACAATAAATAAATATTTGTTGAATTACTGCAGTTTACATTTCTTTATTTCTAGTGTTTGTCTCTCTATTTCCAGCCTCTCTCTCTCCACCTGAAGCAACTCCTCCTGAACTTTTCGGAGTGCAGCAACTTCTTTCAGCAGCTGGGTCTGTATGTCAATCATCTCTTCTGTGCAGAACCTTTTTGGCTTGGGAGTTTGGCACAGAGGAGGGTTGCCATCTAACAGGATCTGGGATAAATTCATCTCAGGCTCCTTAAACAAAATAAATGCAACTTTCATGACACATATATGCAAAGATATACTAATTATAAAATTCATGATGCACAGATTACCTCTTCAACTTCTCTCTCAGTAGCAAGGTCCAATGTGGAAGGTGAAACAAGCGGCAGGAGCTCCAAAGTCAAGGTCACTGCAAAGTAAATAAAGCATTACCCTTGGCACTTTATGACTTGTTTAATATAGGCCTACTGTGTTTGGGTTAAAACAACGTTAAAAGTTATAATTTATAATTACGTTTTAACAGTTAAACAAACATTCAATCCGGCTATTGTAGATAGCGTATGTAACTAGCAATGTTTCATAAAAAAATATACTACTAACTTATGTGAATATTAACAATAAGCTGAATGTTCACTGTACCTAAACAAATGGGATAACTGCTTAACGTTACCTTCTTCTGTATCTACACCGGATTTGACGCCTGTCACCGCTGTATCTCCGATGACTGACAGAACCTTCTCTTCAAATGCATCCAGAATAATAGACGGTGATCCACCACCTGTCATTTTTTGCTCCCTTGATCTCTCTGCTCCTTTTTTTTAACAGCCGACTTTAAGTCTGCCCATTTCTTTTTCACCCCATCCACATCTCTAATGGAGTTGGCCACCGCTGAAGTGGCCTCTGCCACCCGTTCCCATGCGTGTCGCTTACTTTGCATCGAGATACTGCTATCCAGTCTCCCAATGAGTACTTTCTTCCTTGCGCTAATTTCCTCGATAAGAACCTCCATCTCTTGCCTAGTGAAGTTTTTGTTTCTTTTCTTGTCATCCAAGGTTCAAGGGTTCAAGGTTCTTTATTATTTGTCACATACACAATCATACAGGGTATAATAGGTAGTGAAATGTTAGTCGGGACAGGTCCGCTCAATGGAAAGTGCAAGAAAGAAAAATAAAACATGATAATAAAATAAAAATAACATAAAAGCAATAAAAAACTATGAAACAAAAAACACGAGAGAGTATATATATATACAAATATTGTGAGAATTAAATAAGAAACAAATAATGAAATAAAATAAGGGGTAAGATGTGCAATGAGATAAAGTGTGCAGTGCAAGAGAATGTGCAAATAGGTTGTACCGGGAATGTACACATAGCAGCAGTGTGGATGATGGGGAATAATGGTTGTGATTACAGTTTATTAAATTGAGTCCTGTGGATGTTATGCTGTTATGAGACTGAGTTTAGGAGCCTGATGGCCTGGGGGAAGAAACTCCTCCGCAGTCTTTCAGTTTTAGCCAACATGCTCCTGTAGCGCCTGCCAGATGGCAGTAAAATGAAAAGGTGGTTACCGGGGTGATTCGAGTCCTTGATGATTTTTGCAGTTCTGCTTTTGCAACGTTTGAGGTAGATGTCCTGCAGAGAGGGAAGAGCAGACCCTGAGATGCGCTCAGCTAAGCGCACGACTCTCTGCAGAGCTTTGCAGTCCTGGTTTGTGGCATTATTATACCACACTGAGATGCACTGAGTCAGTACACTTTCTATGGCCCCTGAATAGAAAGTTTTCAGGATAGCTGGTGAGACCCTGAATTTTCTCAGCTGTCGCAGATGGTACAGCCTTTGCCTGGCTTTCTTGACCTGTGTTTGGATGTGTGCAGTCCATGTCAGGTCCTCGGAGATGTTTACACCGAGGTACTTGAAGCTGCTCACCCTCTCCACAGGGGTCCCGCTGATCATAAGAGGAGTGTAGGGCTGCTGCTGTCTCTTCCTGAAGTCTACAATCAGCTCTTTGGTTTTGCTCACGTTCAGAGAGAGACAGTTGTCCTGGCACCATGATGTAAGTCTCTCCACCTCATCCAAGTATGCGGCCTCATCATTGTTGGAAACGAGGCCCAGAACCACAGTATCGTCAGCAAATTTAACAATGGAAGTGGAGCTGTGTGAGGACACGCAGTCGTGGGTGTAGAGAGAGTATAGCAGGGGGCTCAGGACACAGCCCTGTGGGGCTCCTACATTCAGGGTGATGGAGTTGGAGGTGAACTGGCCGACTTTCACCACTTGTGGTCTGGCGGTGAGGAAATCTTGGATCCAGTCACAGAGTGAAGTGTTTAGGCCGAGGTCTGATAGTTTGACAGCTAGCTTGGTGGGGACTATAGTGTTGAAAGCTGAGCTATAGTCGATGAATAGCAGCCTGACATAGTTGCCATTCTTGCTGTCGATGTGAGTGAGGGAGGAGTGCAGTACCTGGGAGATGGCATCATCAGTAGACCTATTTGGCCGATAGGCAAACTGAAGAGGGTCCAAGGTAGCAGGGATGGAGGAGCAAATGTGTTTCTTTAAGAGTCTCTCAAAAACCTTCATGACTGTCGATGTGAGGGCAACTGGACGGTAGTCATTCAGGCAAGAGGGTTTACTGTTCTTAGGCACAGGGATTATGACAGATTTTTTAAAGGAGGTGGGAACAACAGAGGTAGCAAGTGACTCATTAAAGATGGAAGTAAACAAACCAGCAAGCTGATCAGCACAGGACCTCAGAACGCGGCCAGTAATCCCATCAGGTCCTGCTGCTTTCCTTACGTTCACTCTCTTTAGTTCCCTCCGAACGTCATCCTCTGAAAAGGTGATAGCACAAACATTGCTGCTCTGTCTGCTGCTTTCTGACGTGCTGATCGGCAGGATCGCGCCGCCATTAACGTTACATTCAAAGCGACCGTAGAAAGTGTTTAGCTCCTCGGCCAGCAACGGATTTGCTCTCACCTCCGCGGAAGAGTTATTTCCAGAGGAACAGATGGTCTTCAGTCCCTGCCACATGCGTCGGGAGTCATTGAGCTGGAAATGTGACTCAATTCTCTCCCTGTACCGGCGTTTAGCGGCTCTTATTGCACGCCGGAGAGCATAACACGCTGTTTTGTATTCGCTCATGTTCCCCGACAAAAGACCGGCATTGTATGCGGCAGTGCGATGGTTAACCGCATCACGAATAGATCTGTCCACCCACGGTTTCTGATTGGAGAATGTCCTTATAGTTACTGTTTCGGTGGCTTGCTCGGTTAGCGTGTTTACGAAGCTTACTGCTACATCCGTGAATTCGCTGACGTCAGTTGAACTCGCCCGGAACATGTCCCAGTCGACGTCATCAAGAGACGCCTGTAGCATAGCTTCGGAGTGGGCGGACCAGCGCGTCACTTCCCTCTCCACCGGGGGTCTCTGAACGATCCGTTGTTTATATTCCGGTGTGAGAAATATGGCGGCGTGGTCTGATTTGCCGAAAGCCGGCAGGGAACGAGCTTTGTAGGCATTCTTAAACTGGGTGTAGCAATGATCCAGTGTATTCTGTCCTCTGGTTGGACAGGATATATGTTGGTGAAAGTTTGGCATGACTTTTTTGAGGTTGGCCTTGTTAAAGTCCCCAGCTATGATGGAGGCAGCGTCAGGGTGCTTGTTGATATAGCCGCTGAGCTCGTCGTGAAGTGAGGACAAAGCCACGCTAGTATCTGCTTGTGGTGGTATATATACGGCAGTGATGATGATCGATGTAAACTCCCGGGGGAGGTAGAATGGGCGGCAGATAATGGAGAGATGTTCCAGATGAGCCGAGCAGGAACGCGACAGAATGGAGATATTCCTGGGGTCACACCATTTCTTGTTGATCATGAAACACACTCCACCACCCTTGGTTTTTCCAGCCTCGGCTGTTCTGTCCATCCGTAAAACAGAAAAGTTATCAGACGGCGTTACAGCGTTGTCCGGGACCGAAGGAGTGAGCCATGTTTCGGTCAAACAGAGGATGTTACAGTCTCTGATGTCCCGTTGGAAACTAATCCTGGCTCTAAGATCGTCCATCTTATTCTCCAAGGATTGTACATTAGCGAGCAGAATACTCGGTAGAGGAGGACTGTGTGCCCTTTTCCTCAGTCTGTTACGTATTCCAGCGCGTCTCCCGCGGTGTTTCCTTCGCCGCCTGGGATTATTGAGGCGGCCTTTGTTAACTTCGGCGGTCCGAAGTATCTCCAATGGCCACGCTGGATCCGTGGATAAAGTGTCCTGAAGCAGGTTAGTGCAGTGGTGTCCAATGTCCAAAAGTGTTCTTCGGTCGTATATAAATAGTGCAGACGTTATGCGTGTAAAAAGAGAAAGTAAAAATACGTAAAAAAGTATATTAAAGCACAAATTGAGCGGAGCCATCCCTAACGTCGACTGTACAATGCAGCGCCGGAAGCGGAACATCCATGTCAAATTAGCTGAGTAGTTTATGCTTTTCTGCGAGTAAATTTCTATTTTGACTGTTAATGTCGTTATAAGAACACATCTCACGCGCTTAATTCAAATACTTGACCGGGATGTGGCTGCTACTTTAAAACAGGATAATAAAGTGATACAATTAAAATGTAGCGGTAATTAATTTGTTGTTGCTTATTTATTTATTTATTTATTTTTTCTTAAGAAAAAAATAAGATGTTCTTAAGAACAAATTTGAGAACTTCTTAAGATTTTTTCAAGAATTGCACTTAAGAAAATTCTTACGAACTTCTCAGAATTTATCTTAAGAAATTTCTTAATTTATTTCTTAAGAAGATTTTCGTGAATCCGGCCCCAGGTCAACTGGAAGTCGAGGATGCCGCCCGTATAAGAGGAAAAAGGGTGAGTATCCTGTCGATTCATGTCGTGTACAGTTGTAAGCATGCACGATTTGAGGTAAGTGATCTTTCCACCTCCCCTTTTACTTGTCTGCCAGTGTTCTTAACATTTGTAACAAGGTCCGATTAAACCTCTCAACTGGGTTGCCCTGGGGGTGATATGGCGATGTTCGAGAGTGGCCAATTCGAGCGAACTGTTGGAGAGTGCGAAAGAGTTCATTCTCAAACTCACGGCCCTGGTCGTGATGTAATTTTTCCGGATAGCCAAAGCACGGAATATAATCTTGGAACAGGCGTTCAGCTGCAGTCCGCCCTGATTTATTCTTGGTCGGGTAGGCTTGGGCGAACCTGGTGAAATGATCCATGACCACCATGATATACTCATACCCCCCGCGGCTTGGTTCCAGGTGCAAGTAGTCAATGCATACCAGTTCCATGTGGTGATGCTACCCATCGGTGCTCTGACATGTGTGGCGGGTTTCTTCTGCTTTATACAGGGACACTTCCTGGTCACGTACCCTTCTATCTCTGCCTTCATGTACGGCCAGTAGAATCGATCCCTCGCCAAGCTGAGTACTCTCTCTGTCCCCATGTGCCCCATCTTGTCATGGAGATGCTCGAGTGCCAGCTTCTTGTACTTGCTCGGTAAGACAAGCTGTTTTCTCTCACTTGTTCGGCGGTATAAGAGTCCTCCTTCCAGGTGTAGCTTGTTCCACTCATACATAATTTTCATGCTGATTCCTGTCAGACCTGCCCGCATCTCATCCGTCGGTGTGACATTATCCTCCTTCCATTGTCTCACTTGGGAGATTACTGGATTATCTCTCTGAACTTGAATCAGTTCATTTCGTTCTATTGTGGGCAACACGGTTGCGGGTTGTTGTGACTCATCCACCGTAGAAATATACAGAGCCGCAACCCAGGCCACGTCCTTTCTCTCTGATACGTGACAGCCCTCCCATGCCGCTTGTATCGCTCCCATGGGTAGTTCTTCTGTGCACTCCAATTCATACACTTCAATGTCCAGAGGAAGACGAGATAGAGTATCTGCGTCAATGTTGATCTTCCCTGGCCGGTATTTGCTGTCAAATTGGAAGTCTGACAACTCCCCGACCCACCGATGGCCTACTGCGTTAAGCTTGGCCATGCTCATCACGTACGTCATGGGGTTGTTGTCGGTATACACCGTGAAGTGTGGGGCGTAGAATAAATAGTCTCGACATTTTTCACATACCGCCCACTTCAGTGCCAGGAACTCGAGTTTACCACTGTGTAACCTGTAGTTCTTCTCTGTTACCGTCAATGTCCTGGACCCATACCCGATGACCCTCAACTTCCTGTCTTGTCGCTGATATAGGATAGCCCCTAGGCCCCTTTCCGATGCGTCTGTGTGGAGTGAGAAGGGTAAATTGAAGTTCGGATATGCCAGCACCGGTGGTTTTACAAGCATTTTGATTAGTCTTTCCAGGGTCTGCTGGTGGTTCTTGGTCCATTCTACTGGAGTTCTAGAGGGTACTTGCGGACCTTTAACTTTGCTCCTGCATTGTGAACCCATTTCTGCCTCAAGTTTTGCTTGCAACAACTCATACAAGGGTTTCGCGACCCTGGAGAAATCTTGGATACATGTACGGTAGTAGCTGAGAAACCCAAGTAACCTTCTCACATCACCCACCGCCTGCGGAGTCCTGCTCGTTAAGGACTGGACTGCTTCTAGATCTTTAGGATCCACCCGCACCCCTTCAGATGACACAAGGCGTCCAACATACCTGACTTCACTGCGGAACATCTCACACTTCTCAGGTTTTAGCTTGACACCATGAAACTGGAGGGCCTTCAACACGCAACGGATGGTTTCAACATGTTCTTCAAAGGATCTCGCATAACAAAGGACATCGTCCAAGCATGGGATGCAACACTCATCTCTAAGTGAATCGACCATTTCTTCCATGCTGCGTTGGAAAGCAGCAGGTTGCATTGGACAATCCAAATGGGATTCGGACCCACTTATATAGCCCCCAGGGTGTGGTGAATGCTGTCATGTGTCTTGATCCCTCTGCGATGTACCCTTGGTGGTATGCTTTGCCTTGGTCAAGGATACTGAACCAAGAATACCCTCCCAGTGTGTCAATCAGATCCTGTATTCTGGGTAATGGGTGACGGTCAGGAACGTTTTTCTTGTTCAGGAGACAGTAATCAACACAGAGCCTGAGTTTGCAGTTTGCAGTTTGCCCGAACGCAGACAACCGGAGCGGCGTACGGCGATTTGGACTTAACAATCCATCCTTTGACCAGAAGTTCTTGTATATAGCCTTTTACTTCACTGAACAGGGGTTTTGGCACGGCGGAGTATGCTCTTTGAACTGGAATCGCATCTCGAAGAGTTATTGACATTTGTAGACTAGGGATGCATCCAATGTCATTGTCGCCTTTACTGAAGATGCTAGACTCCTCGTATAACATCTTCTGTACAACCTCACGTTGACCGTCACTTAGATGCCCCAAGTCAACAGGAGGTTGCCACAAGCCTGTGTTCATCTCTGCCTCTTGTGTCCCTGCAGTCTGGACTCTCACCGTCTGCCTTGTTCCACTTGATGGTCCAGGATCCACTATCCGTTCTATCCGCTGCAGTGTTCCGAGAATTGTGCCCTGTGGTCAGTTCCGTCAGTTTCTGTGTGGTTCCCTATGGGTACAGATATGCATGAAGCAATGTGGGCAATCCTGTCGTCCTTCTCCTGTACACTTTGGACAGCACCGCGAGCGATACACTTTGCGGGAAACTGGTTGACTGGCTAAGCATTGGCAACTTCTCTCCACTTGTGCCATCATGGAATGTTGTAGTGCATCCACCATGTTGGTTAGGGTATCGATTCTCGCAGTCAGTTGTTTGATTGGGTCATTTTGGCTTTTTTTCACAACAGCCTCTGTCCTTCCCCCTTCGTCACTGCTAGGTTCACTGTGGACTTGAGCGCTACTTGCTGTGGATGGTTTTGTTCTGGTTAACGGGCCCAGCCGTCGCAGTCTCTCATTTTCATCGCTGGTGACTTTCATTACGTGTCTGAGGATGGCATCATCGGTCACATTACTGTCAGCAAGCAGGGGCTTCAATTCGCTGCGAATGTCTTTACATCTGTGACTCAAGCCCTGGTACACTGTGTGCAGAAACACATCTTGTACAGTGGCTGCACTATACTTGCGGTCTGAATCAGCTTGCTTCGCTGCAAAACGTATCTTCTGTTTCAACCCCATTACACAGTATAAAAACTATTGAGGGGTCTCTTGGTCACTTTGTTTAGTACACATTAACTCTTGAAATAGCTCTGTGCTGCTCCAATCTCCCAGATGTGACTGTAGGAACCCTTTTAACTCGCTTACCGCCATGTCGTCTTTATTTATCAGCATGTCTTTGAAGATGCCGGGCTTAATTATTCTTAGCACACCTCTGACAATATCGTTGTCGCTGAAGTTCTCTCTGATACCAGCGTCCATCTGTCTGCATACATTATTATATGTGATGTCCGACGACTGACTTTTCAGGCAGAAGACTGGAGCACAGTCAAACACAAAACTCACATGTAACATATGACACACGAAAGACAACGGATCAGCACAGGACTGCAGACACAAGGAGAATTATATAGGGAGACAAACGAGGGTAACGAGGGAGACACAGCTGGAGCCACTGAAACAATGATTAAGTAACAAGATGGGAGGGGACAGACAATCGACATGGGAGCACATGGCACCAACAAACAACCAGCCATGTGCTCTACACACAGAGACATCTGGTGGCCAGCCTGGGCACACCAGCAGGACCGTGACATAGTATTTATAGAGTTTTAACTTATAGTTTTAGTTACTTTTTCTTATTTGTAAGTCGCTTTGGAGAAAAGTGTCTGCTAAATGACTAAAAAGTAAAAGTAAAGTAAATAATTTTAACGAGTTAAACTTAAAAAATGCTAATTTTGACATCACTAATATATATATATATATATATAAATAGATAGATAGATAGATATAAATATTAAGGTGCAGAAATAGTAATGGTTTGCACAAGCAAGTCTCTGTATGTTTTAACATTTTCTCTTTCTAAATCATTCCACAGCATCCCTCCTACACTCTATAAGATGAAAGTATTTTATAATTTACCATGAAATGCACTTGCATTATTGAAGCTTTGAAATACTGCTGTCTCTGACAACTGCAGTAAAAGTAATACAATCAGGAACACATTTAATTTTAGCATCATGTGTGCATTTGAGTTGCACATTTCCTAGAAACTTCCGCAAGCTATATATTCCTCTCAATTCTCTCAACCCAATAACATTGTGATAACTTTATACTTTCATGAATTTAACTGATCTCTCTCTCTCTCTCTCTCTCCTCTCTCTCTCTCTCTCTCTCTCTCTCTCTCTCTCTCTCTCTCTCTCAAAAGTAATTCCTGCAGTTCAGGCCCAACTCGTGTCCTAATGACCCCTATCTTCCCCACTTTCACTGCGTGGGTACATGGCACAGTTTATTATACGTAATTTAATTAAGACATTTAAGTTTTTAATTGCCAGTAACCTTATGGTCTCTGTACTTAATCTGGAAAGGTGTGAAAAAAAAATCAAGACCATGTTCCCATGGTGACAGATAATAATATACTTATTATCTTTAATACATATATTAAACAGACTAGAAATAACAAGATTAAAAACATTTTAAGTGGTAAAATAAATTATCGCAAAAATAACACAAGAAACAAGGGTGTAGGTTTAGTTTTACTGCAAAGCATTTAACTTTAGCACAGCCCTGATAAATAAATGTATGCACTACCATGCATCTACTTACCACATATAATACAATAACTTAATATTAGGACATTTCCTCAGAGAGTCAACATTTACATTTATGCATTTAGCAGACGCTTTTATCCAAAGCGACAGTGCATTCGAGCTATACATTTTTTATCAGTATGTGTGTTCCCTGGGAATTGAACTCACAATCTTTTGCGCTGCTAACGCAATACTCTACCACTGAGCCACAGGAACACAACATGGGTTCGGTTAATTCTTTTAATTGAAATGTAAGATTTACTAAATTGTTTTTGGCATTTTGAAATGCCTTCTTTCTCTTTCTCACTTCAAGTCATTCACTCCACTCCTCCTGGCTCTCTCATTCTGTCTTTGATGTGTCTGTAACAGTAGATTTGATCAATGGCACAGTAACCCACTGTGTTCGTCTCTATCATTGCCTTTCTCTCACATCTGCCCTTTAAATACAAAGACACACATCTCAAATGACAAAGACAAATCACAAATAAGATCTCTTAATATCACAATTGTTACTCCTGGACAGCAATGAGGGTAATTTAAGAGCAAATGGATACTTAGTGTCTCCTGTTTTTTTTTTACCCCTTCTCTCTTGAATATACAAACTATATATTCAAACTGTGCTCAGATATTAGTGTTTGTAACAATATTCACTTCTATTAAAATTCTTCCAACACCAAATTATCTGGGCTGCTATCCTTTGCTATTACATTTGTATCTATTTTTATTTTGCTAAAGAAATGTTGGTAGAAATATCTATGACAAAGTTGAAACATAAAATAAACTCCATTAAGTCAGCTATGAGAAGCTCTGAAAAAGCAATAATATTTTACAACCATGCAGAACGAATAATGTGAATTCCAATGAGTGCACTATTCAAATCTGAGTAATGGTCCTTAAAACATAAAGTAAAACTAAATGATGACTGTTGTAGATGATGACTAAATGTAGAATAGCCCTTTACTGCTCAAATATATGTGTTTAAATGGCTATGGGTCAGAACTGCAAATACACTACAGCTCTGATAAGGGAGAGTTCACACATAAACATATTTACAGCTTAAATTATTATCCTGCTCTAAAGAGAGAAAAAAAGCAGTGCATGATGAATACTTCTGTTTCATATTTAGTGTGTGCATAAAGCGATAAGGATTAGCTCGTTTGCTGGCGATCTCAAATCGCACCTTATTTATGTGCCACATTCTCTGTACACTCAATAAATAATCTCACTAACTCACCGCTGTAAAAAATCCAGGGAAAGTGAATTTGTGAAGGTTTGAATGTCTTTCACAAAACCAGTACTGTATGCTGTAATTTATGGTAATGATGATGCTTGTAAACTGAAGCATTTTAAGTTACATGTTTGTAATTTATTTAAACACACTCACTCAGCACTATATGGGACACTATACTTACTGGTTAGTGCCTCTCCCTTTCCTGTCAAAACAGTCTTCAATTCTTTAAAGTAGCTAATAATTTAACAATCCTTTGAGATCCCTTTTTTATCACAGCACAAAGTTCTTCTATGGTTTCAGATCTGGGATTGCCGCTGAAGAAGAGACTCACTGTCACTGTTTTTTAGTATATTTAAATTCAATTAAATTATTTTGTATGGATTTCCCCTTAAAAAAACACTTTGTCACTTTGCCGAACTACGACGGCGTTTTAGTGCCACATTAAAAAAAAAAAAAAATCTAAGATTACGAGATTAAAGTCGTAATATTTCGAGAATAAAGTCGAAACTATGAGAATAAAGTCGAAACTACGAGAAAAAAAGTCGAAATGTTACGAGAATAAAGTCGAAACACTTCGAGAATAAAGTAGAAATGTTACGAGAATAAAGTCGAAACACTTCGAGAATAAAGTAGAAATGTTACGAGAATAAAGTCGAAACACTACGAGAATAAAGTCGTAATATTTCGAGAATAAAGTCGTAATATTTCGAGAATAAACTCGTAGTAATACGAGATTAAACTCCTAATATTTTGAGAAAAATCACAGAATTGCTAGAAACAATGGATGTGGAGGATTTGATTAAATCCTACTTTAGATTAGGATTTAGCAATAAGGAAATTCTTTGTCTTTTGGCGCATCAGCACCGAGTTATAATTAGTAAAAGGACACTGCAGCGGTTATGTAGGAAACTTAATTTATTCAGAAGAAAAAATCAGACAGACATTGAGGAAATTGTCTCTTTTGTGCAGTCTGAGATGGCGACCAGTGGTCGACTCCAAGGATATCGATGGTTACATCTGCGTGCTATTCGAAGAGGATATGTTGTTTCTCAAGAGACTATGAGGATGGTGATCAAAGAAATCGACCCTGAAGGAGTTGAACTTCGGCGCGCTCGACGTCTTCGAATATGCCATAATGCCACAACGCGTTGGGACCCTGGCTGAAGTACTGGCGACGTCGTTATTTTTCTTCTGAATAAATTAAGTTTCCTACACACCCGCTGCAGTGTCCTTTTACTAATTATAACTCCGTGCTGATGCGCCAAAAGACAAAGAATTTTCTTATTGCTAAATCCTAATCTAAAGTAGGATTTAACCAAATCCTCCACATCCATTGTTTCTAGCAATTCTGTGATTTTTCTCAAAATATTAGGAGTTTAATCTCGTATTACTACGAGTTTATTCTCGAAATATTACGACTTTATTCTCAAAATATTACGACTTTATTCTCGTAACATTTCGACTTTTTTTCTCGTAGTTTCAACTTTATTCTCGTAGTTTCGACTTTATTCTCGAAATATTACGACTTTAATCTCATAATCTTAGATTTTTTTTTTTTAATGTGGCACTAAAAAGCCGTCGTACCGAACATACTGAATAAACCGCAATTCAATAAACATTCCACCTGATTAGTAATTTCATATCACAGTTTAAATCCATGCTCTCTGTTACAGCCCTGCCCTTCTTTATTTATCTTTTATTGTGAGATTGCCCCCCCCCCCCATTCTGCATAGGGCCCCCAGAAGTCTAGGATCGGCACTGCCTGTGATACTCTATTTAAGAGACTCTTGGATTTTTGCTTGGGCTCTCTCATTTTTGTTTTGTGTTCTTGTTTGATGAGTGGGTTCTTGAGATTGTGTGTTCCCATTTTTGTTGCACAAACCCCATTTCCAACAGCTATGCGATTTGTTGTTGTTTTTTTAGATTCTTTATTATATTGACCTTAGACATAATGTTTTTAATTGAAATACTTATATTCTCTTTGTTGAAACCTGTTCTGTGAAGTGTCCTCTTTATGTTGTGACTTTGAGCTTGGTTGTAACACCATGCTCTCCAATCCAGTTACGTTTCTGTTGTGCGGATAATGCCTTGGGAGAATGAGATAATTGCTTTGAAATATCACTTCTTAGGTCATGAAAGTAAAACATTTTTAACAAATGAAAATGGAATATTAAATTGTTATTGAAATAGATGGCACCTATTATTTAATATGTATGGCTACTTCACTTGTTTAGCAGCAGAGGTAACTGTTGCATCAAGATGATCCATGTGCTGATCCAAGGTTGCAGTTTAGTATCTTTTAGGAAGACCCCTCAGAAGAAGACTACTGTAGACCAAGAACAGTCCATTTTGCTGTACTGTACACAGATTAACCAGAATAAACATGATATATACATAAACGGAGATATCTAGTGTTAACACAGTAACCCTGTATTTCCAAAACACAGAACTAAATAAAATACAAAAACATAATTTCACTCAACATGGTCCTATAATGTAAAACACAGTTTCAGTCAGAACCACTCCGTTCGAGTCAGAATATTGTAGAAATCCTGAACTTTATATTTAGCGGCAGGCTTCGCTCTGAAGGGTTCAGATTCTGAGCTATCCACAGGCAAACCTCAAAAGGTTTAAACCCCCCTTAAACCTAAGCAATTGCCAGATATTTTATATGCAACTGTTGTATATTCCAAGTAGAGTAATAGAGTACTGTGAATAAATGTAACAATTTAGCAATGAGCTGGATAGATGATATATATCTGTGGACAGCAGTTAAGTGATCATGTATCTGCATAAGGAGGAGCTGGGGATGGAGGAGGGTAAGCGCATGTCTGACTACACTGTAACAAATTGCTGTACATTTTACAGAAATATTTTACAACAGCAGACTGTTTTTTTTAATAATACAGCATATTGCTTTAAACTGCAATGCATTCTGGGGTCATGTGACGTTTGACGCAAAGGTACATCATATTGCTGTAAATTTCTAATCTACGGGATCTTCAACGGTCGACATTCAGGAGCGCCAAGAGCAGTGATTCACAACTGCTAATTTACTTATTTCAGTTTTTTTTATGTTTGGTAACAGTAGTAGAATATGAAGGTATTTACATTCGCGGTTCATATTGGTATCCCTGGATTCACGCATCTTCAGTCCACAGGGCATGAATGAGTCTTGCGCGGGGCTTCGGGAGCTCGGGCCGTGATAGGATTTCACACATTATGCGGCCTTATAGCAGCTATGGGCCAAAAATCTCTGGGTTCCTACATTAAGAATTACAGGCTTTAGGGACAATTGTTGTGATTCACTGGAACCGCGTCTTGATCAGCACACTTTGTCATGATTATTTTATGGTGTAAATCAAAATTGCATAGGCAGTTATGGGTGCAGAAATGAAAACGCGCTAAAGTCTCATGGTCAGCCCGCTCACAGAGGATGTGTGTGCCGTGTAAATTATGAACGGTGCTGTTAACCTAACCAGCGAGCTGTGTACTTGAGGTCCTTTGCGTATTGTTTATTTGAAATGCCTCTTTTAAACTTTGGTTGAAAAGAATGAGTTGTTTCAGCCCAGTTTCCTGCCTTGCCAAGCAAATCAGAATATTACAATTATTTCCAAGGATCATGTGACTGAAGTAATGATGCTAAAATTCAGCTTTGAAATCACAGCAATTAATTTAATTTTAAAATATTTTCAAATAGAAAGCAGTTATTATAAATAGCAAAAATATTTCACAATATTACTGCTTTTGTTGTATTTTGGATCAAATATTCAGGCTTGGTGAGCAGCATATAATTATTTCAAAAAACATTTTGACTGGTATTGTGTATGTCTATATGTATATGTGTATATATATATATATATATATATATATATATATATGCTGTCAAACGATTAATCGTGATTAATCACATCCAAAATAAAAGTTTTTGTTTACATAATATATGTGTGTGCACTGTTTATTATGTACACTCACAGGCCACTTTATTAGGAACACCTTGCTAGTACCGGGCTGGACCCCCTTTTGCCTTCAGAACTGCCTTAATTATTCATGGCATAAATTCAACAAGGTGTTGAAAACATTCCTCAGAGATTTTGGTCCATATTGACATGATAGCATCACGCAGTTGCTAAAGATTTATCGGCTGCACATCCATGATGCGAATCTCCCGTTCTACCACATCCCAAAGGTGCTCTATTGGATTGAGATCTGGTGACTGTGGAGGGCATTTGAGTAAAGTAAACTCATTGTCTGAAATGATATGAGCTTTTTGACATGGTGCATTATCCTGCTGGAAGTAGCCATCAGAAGATGGGTACACTGTAGTCATAAAGGGATGGACATGGTCAACAACAATAATCAGGTAGGCTGTGGTGTTTAAACGATGCTCAATTACTACTAAGGTACTAAGGGGCCCAAAGTGTGCCAAGAAAATATCCCCCACACCATTACACCACCACCACCAGCCTGAACCGTTGAGACAAGGCAGGATGGATCCATGCTTTCATGTTCTTTACACCAAATTCTGAACCAACTATCTGAATGTCACAGCAGAAATCGAGACTCATCAGACAAGGCAACGTTTTTCCAATCTTCTATTGTCCAATTTTGGTGAGCCTGTGCAAATTGTAGCCTCCATTTTCTGTTCTTAGCTGACAAGAGCGACACCCGGTGTGGTCTTCAGCTGCTGTGGCCCATCTGCTTCAGGGTTCGACGTGTTGTGCATTCAGAGATGGCATTCTGCATACCTTGGTTGTAAGGAATGGTTATTTGAGTTACTGTTGCCTTTCTATCATCTCTAACCAGTCTGCCCATTCTTCTCTGACCTCTGATATCAACAAGGCATTTCCGTCCACACAACTGCCGCTCACTGGACATTTTCTCTTTTTCGGGCCATTTTCTGTAAACCCTAAAGATGGTTGTGCGTGAAAATTCCAGTAGATCAGTAGTTTTTGAAATATTCAGACCAGCCACGGCACCAACAACCATTCCACGTTCAAAGTCACATCCCCTTTCTTCCCCATTCTGATGCTCTGTTTGAAATTCAGCAAGTCATCTACACCACATCTAGATGCTTAAATGCATTGCGTTGCTGCCATGTTATTGGCTGATTAGCAATTTGTGTTACCAAGCAATTGAACATGTGTACCTAATAAAGTGGCCGGGTTAGTGTATATATAAGTACACAAATATAGTATTTAGTTTGGAAATATTTACATGTTCCGCATCATCTCCCTGTTATGTGTTGAAGCCAAGATCTTCTTCAGTGCTGTCTCCAACTGGCTGTGCACCTTCCTCTCAAAGAATAAGTTTATCGACACGTTCAGAAGGGGGAATCTTATGTTTCAATCCTGGACGCTTGGAACTTACAGGTGTGGTGACGCAGCTCATCAGAGAGGCCAGAGAGAACAAGAGCAATCTGTCAGTGCTGTGGCTCGATCTGGCAAATCTGTACCATCTTTGTAATTCTGTTCTCCCAGGCCATGAATATGCTCACAAAGTCTGCTGAACCAGAGTGTAGAGGGCCCAAGACGAAGTCAACTCAATGTCAGCCACCAATAAGAGCATTTATGGATGACCTCACAGTCACTACAGAGTCAGTCCCAGGCTTCCGGTGCATTCTAAAGGGTCTCGAAAGGCTAATGTGCTAAAGGGCACAGATGCTTTTCAAACCAGCCAAGTCGAGATCAATGGTGCTGAGTTTTAAAATCTTGTTAATTACATAGAAAGCGCTTGAATGGCTTAGCTCCTCAGTACTTGAGCAAACTCTTGTCGCATTATAGTCCTCCACGTCTGCTACGATCTCCAAACTCTGGCCTTTTGATAATACCTAGAATATCAAAATCAACTGCCGGCGGCAGATCCTTTTTCTATTTAGCGCCCAAACTCTGGAACAATCTACCTAACACTGTTTGGGAAGCAGACACACTCTGTTAGTTTAAATCTAGATTAAAGACCCATCTCTTTAACCTGGCGTACACTTTAATATGTTTCTAATATTCAAATCCGTTAAAGGATTGTTAGGCTGCATTAATTAGGTCAACTGGAACCGGGAACATTTCCCATAAAACACGATGTACTACGCTAATATTAGTCTTTTTCTTTCTTATTCCGAGGTCACCGTAGCCACACGATCTGGTCCTTATCCAGCCCAGATGATCACTGCAGTCACCAGATCCAGATCAGATGGTGGATCAGCACCTAGAGACAACCTCTACAGCTCTGAACATCAGCGGAGACCAGAACACCTAGATGAGCCCCAGAGACATATCCTCAGTGAGGACCTCGTCACCTAGACAGTCATTGGGAAAATACCAGTGGAACCCTTACAATCTGACTTTGCTGCAGTTGGAACAAACTACTGGTTCGTCTGGCCAGAGGGAAACTGGCCCCCCCGACTGAGCCTGGTTTCTCCCAAGGTTTTTTCTCCGTTCTGTCACCGATGGAGTTTTGGTTCCTTGCCGTTGTTGCCTCTGGCTTGCTTAGTAGGGGACACTTCATTTCTTGATTGCACAGATACTATTGAAACTGAACTGAGCTGGGCGATGACATCAATTAATTCAATAATGAAATGTCTTTAACTGAAAAATGGGCGTTTAATCGTGTCATTTTACATTAGTGATACAATATTTTCCTATTTTGATATTGTGCAGTTGCTTTGGCACAATTTGTATTGTTAAAAGCGCTATATAAATAAAGGTGACTTGCCTTTACTTGACTGAGAAGAGGAAAAGTAGATGACAAGTCCCGGTTCAGTGTCGCAGGGGCAACAATCCAGACCGTCACTGAGAAGCCTGTTTAGAGCTTAGGCAAGCTGTTTGACAGCACCCTGAGGGACACAGCATCTATCCAGTCAACCTGCACTGAGCTGGGCAGATGGCTGAAGGCAGTAGACCGGTCTGGATTGCCAGAGAATTTTAAAGCTTGGCTATACCAGCATGAAATTCTTCCCAGGATCCTGTGGCCACTCCTCGTCTATGAAGTGCCAATCTCGACTGTTGAAACCTTAGAGAGGAAGGTCAGCAGCCACCTCAGAAAATGGCTGGGGCTTCCAAAAAGTCTAAGGGCTTTTCTAAGGCACTCTATGGGCACTACAAAAAACTGCAACTGCCACTCAAGCCCTTGGAAGAGGATTTCAAGGTAACGAGAGCCAGTGAAGTGTTGCAGTATAGAGACTCAAGCAATCCAAAGGTGGCAAAAGGCTGGATTTGAAGTTAGGACTGGTCAGAAAATGGAAGACTAAGGGGGCTGTTCGACAAGCAGAGGCAAGATTAGATCACAGCAAGCTGGTGGGAGTGGTAGCAAGAGGCAGGGCTGGACTGGGTTCCTCTTCATCTCCCCACATTGAAACCATCAAAGGTAAGGAAAGGCGTCGCCTAGTCCAGGAGAAGGTGAGAGCAGTGGTCGAGGAGGAGAGATCCTGCAGGACAGTCGGAATGAGGCAGCAGGGTGCCTGGATACTATGGGAGAACGCGATTGAGAGGAAGGTGACATGGGTGGAGCTGTGGAAGGCAGAGCCACAGCGGATCAATTTTCTCATCCAGGCGGTATATGATGAGCTTCCTAGCCCATCAAACCTTCACATATGGGGCAAAGTGGAGTCACCGGCATGTCCCGTGTTCTCCAGGTGTGGAACACTAGAGCAAATAAACCAACCAGTAAACCAAAGGCACTGGGAGAAGGGAGGTACAGGTGGAGACATGACCAGGTGCTGAAGGCCATCGCTGAAGCCATTGCTGTAGGAGTCGAGTGGGCCAAGCGCTCCCACCCCTCCAAGCAAGCATCACCTTCATCAGAGCTGGAGAGCAGCCTGCTGCAAAACCTGCTGCAAAAACATCTGCAAGCATCCTGGCCACTGCGAGGGACTGGCAGCTGTTGGTGAACCTGGAGCAGCAACTCAACTTCCCCAACCACATTTTGACCACCACCTTAAGACCAGACATTGTTCTCTTCTCTGAGTCCACCAAACAAGTGGTTCTGTTGGAGCTAACAGTCCCTTGGGAAAACCGCCTGGAAGAGGCCTTTGAAAGGAAGCTCGCTAAGCATGAGGGACTGGTCAGCGAGTGTCGACAAGCCGGATGGAGAGCAAGGTGTCTCCCAATTGAGGTAAAAAGCAGGGGCTTTGCAGCCCAATCCCTGTGCAGAGCCTTCAGTCTGTTAGGCATTGATGGAGTGAGGAGGAGAAGAGCTATCTATAATACCACCGAAGCAGCAGAGAAAGCATCAAGATGGCTATGGCTCAAGAGAGGATATCCATGGGGCCAAAGAAGCTAGATTCGCCAACTGGACACAAGCTGGGATCTGATCAGCCTCAGCTGGGTCGCCTTGATGAGGGTGTATGATGTTGAAAGACCCGAAACACCCAATGAGTCCAGGAACATCACTGAAGATGTGTCCAGTAGCATCAGTAGATGTATTTGTACAGCTATAATCTGATTCAGTCAGTGACGACCAGGAAAGACTGGTTGGCAACCACAAAAAGTGTGGTGACAACTGGAGAGTCAGTGACAGCTCGGAGAGACGGTAACCGGGGCAGTACGGGCTGGCAACCCCATCTGTATTTTCTGTGAGGGGAACTCCCATAAAAGCTACGATGAACCTGAGGAAAAAATACCCCCAGGGGTGCCCGAGAGGTGGGGAGGATGAGCACCCAAACCGAATGGATTCAACAGTATTAGAACAATGCAATGGACAAACAAATACGAGCAAGCAGTGAACATGTGGCAAGATCTGTAAGAACGAGCGAGGCCTAAAGATCCACCAAGGGAAGATGAAGCGTCTGGTGAGGACAGGACCAACACAATGCACAGGTGTTCAACCTGGTGAGACGCAGGAGGAGCCAGGCCCAGGGTCACCCCACAGTGCCCGGAACTTCCAAGTGTAGCAAATGACTCCCTCCAGCATCAAGTTTGAGAGGAGGCGGATCAAGTGGCCAGCAGCGAACATGACCTCACTGTGGAACCAGTTTGACATCGATGTCGACCAGATTCTGGAGGCCAAGATGAGGGTAGATGTTGACAGGAAAATGCAAGCCATGACAACAATCATCGTCAGCATCGCATCCGAACGGTTCGGTGAAGAGGTGAAGGAAGAAGGCTTCAAAGGGTCTCACTCAAAGAACCAACGTGAGGAGATAATCCACAACATCAGGCAGGAGATGAAGACCCTAAAGCGACAATGCAAGCAGACAGGAGAGGAGGAGCACACTGGCCTGGCACAGCTGATGTGCATCCCACAAAAGAAGACCTGGATCCTCCGCCGGGCAGAGTGGCACCGGAGGCGCTGCCGCGAAAGAGCCTGGAAATGAGCTGCATTCATTGCCACCCCTTTAAATTCGCTAAGGAGCTGCTAGGACAGAAGTGTAGCAGCCAGCTGGTCTGCTCTAAGGAGGAGATCGATCACCACCTGAAGGAAACATACAACGACCGATTGAGAGAACATAAGTTGGGAGAGTGCAGTTCTCTGATAGATCCTACAGGGCTAAGTTTGCAGTTCAACATGGCAGAGCTGCAGCTGAAGGAGGTTCGAGAGGTTGTTGGGAAAGCGTGAGCAAGCTCTGCTCCAGGACCAAGTGCCACTTCGTACAATGTGTAAAAGAACTGTCCTAAACTCCTGCTGCGCCTGTGGAAGATCCTGCGTGTAATCTGGAGGTGTGGCAGGATTCCCGAACAGTGGAGAGTTACTGAAGGGGTCTGGATTCCAAAGGAGGATAACTCCAGGAAGATAGACCAGTTCCGCATCATCTCCCTGCTGTGTGTTGAAGCCAAGATCTTCTTCAGTGCTGTCTCCAACCGGCTGTGCACCTTTCTCTAAAATAATAATTTTATTGACACATCAGTTCAGAAGGGGGGAATCGCAGGAATGCCTGGATGCTTGGAACATACAGGTGTGGTGACGCAGCTCATCAGAGACGCCAGAGAGAACATGGGCAATTTTTTTTTTTTAAATACAATTATTTGCTGTAATCAGGAAATACAGAGACATGCTGTAAATTAAATTACAGCACCACTGCTGTAAAAATTACAGTATCCTGTATCCAACCCTGCTACCAGCACTTTGCTGTAAACTGTACAAGTATTTTTTTTTACAGTGTATGGCAAGTGTGAGTACGGATGAACTTATATATCTTTTTAAGTTTAGTGGGGGGGATTACAATGAGCTGAGCGTCAGCTGATGCTGCAGCCACGCTGTGGTCTGCCTGAACTATGCTTGAGCTCCATTCGTCGCTCAAATTAGATATAAAAAAGTCCTACAGTATATACAGTATATAGGCTTTATAGTCCTACAACAGAACATAAAACATTTTTAAAACGCCATATGGCTGTGAACTCCACTACATGACGAAGGGTCCTATGATACACAACTGGTTCATTCAACAGCCACGAAAGTGACTCACAGCTTGTTTTCTTTGTTTATGGACCTTCCCCCTCACAGTAAACAGTTCTTTATTAAACTTTGATAAAAAAAGTCCTTGATAAAACTTCCATAAAAACAAAGGCTCGGCAAGACAGAAAACTGAGCCTTGGGTCAGAATGTAAGTAAGTAAGCAAATTTTATTTATAGTGCACATTTAAATTCAGCTTACATTTGGCGCTTTTCCACTGCATGGTACAGCACGGTACGGTACGGTTCGGTACAGTTCACTTTTGGGGGGTTTTCCACTGGGTACTGTACCTGGTACCTGGTACTTTTTTAGTACCACCTCAACCAAGGTTCCAAGCGATCCGTACCGTTACCAAAACGTGACGTGTAAACTCTGCTGATCACTGATTGGCCGGAGAGAATCGTCATTACTGTGTCAATGAACTTGCGACATGAGACCCATAGACCCGCTAGATTTAAATCAGCATAGCCAGCGAAGGAGCGGACGCAGCTTTTGTTTCAACAAACGCACCTTTTTGCATCAACCACAAATTATCTGTTTCGTTGTCGGTTAAGGAAGTTCAGACGTTCCTCTCGTTGATAGCCGAGGAGCGGATCCAGTGAGAGCTTGATGGCGCGACGCCGAAGGAAAAAGCCTTATGTATATACTTTTGAACTTGCTATATTTTCAGAGTATGTCTTCTGTTTATATTTTTACCTTTGTATCTGTGTTTTGCTTCAATTAAAAACAATCTGATCGAATAAGTGTACCTCCAGACTATATTAAATATGTATTATTGTATGAGAACGTAATGAACCTCTTGAAAAAGACAAATGATTAATGCCACGATTATAAAAGCCATCACATAAATAAAAAAACAAGGGATACATTGTAAATCTTTGAAATATTCAAAAGTTTATTGATAATTCACTTTACAGAAGACGCTACATGAATAGGTAACTAATCAAGTAACGCAGCACACCTGCCCTCCTCCTCTGCAGCCCGTGGCACTGCCTCCACAGTCTCTGCTGCTGGGGGTAAATCCCAAGCGTTCTCATAGACCTCTCCATTGTTGTTAAAAACATCCACATGCCGAGAATGAAGAACACTATTCCGTCTCCTTTCTTTGTTGTGAGTTTGTTTGTGGCGCGTTTACGATGATGTCACGGCAGTAGAGGCGGCGCAATTATTACGACGCGTTAATAATCCCGCCCACTCTATAGCAGTACTAAACTGCAGTGGAAACGCAAACCGACCCGAACTGAGCCGTACCGTACCGTACCGTACCGAGCCGTGCCGAACCGTACCATGCAGTGGAAAAGCGCCAATTGAGCAAAGTGATGTACAAAACAATCATAAAATACAGTAAAACATAAACTCAAATACAAAATAAAATCCAAGATAACAATACTATTCCATAAATTAAAATTAAAAAGCCATAGAATAAAGATATATTTTAAGTCTAGACTTAAAAACCGAAATAGACAGAGCACTCTGATTCCATAGCCATGGAGCAGCTACTGCAAAGGCTCTGTCACCTTTAAACTTAAGTCGAGACCGTATTAGCAGATCTGAGGGACTTCGGAGCAGAATTAAACGAGACCAGATGGGAAATTTAAGATGGGGCTTGTCCATTAAGTGCCTTAAAAACAATCAACAAAAGTTTTAATTTAATTCTAAAAGAGACAGGAAGCCAGTTGAGCGACGCAAAAATTGTGTGATATGATCACTTTTTTTGCACCAGTTAACAATCTGGCCGCTGCATTCTGGACCATCTGCAAACAAGCCAGAGAAGATTGGGGAAGACCTAGGTATAAGGAATTACAGTAGTCTAATCGTGATGTGATAAATGCATGAATAACTTTTTCCAAGTCTTGAAAGGAAAGTGTTGATTTAAGTCTAGAAATGATTCTCAATTGATAATAGCTGTTCCCCTTCATGGGAACTTCGAACTGCGTAGCGACCCCTAGGGGACGCAGTGTCTCGTTCCCCACTCGGGGAACCATGGTTACATACGTAACCTGAGACGTTTTTAACAACTAAGTTAATTTGCTTTTCACAGCTATGCTCAGAGTCCAAAATAACACCTACATTTTTTGCAGGAGACGTAACATATGGAGTGAGACTGTCTAAGTTACAAACTATAGAGTTTCTGGTTTTAGAGGGACCATGGAGGGTGAATGAAACGCATTTGTCCGCGTTTCACTCCATCTCGAATCGCGCTCACGGAAAGCGCTCGAGAAACAGTATCTCTTCCGCGGTTCAGGTTTCCTTTTATTTATTTTTTTGTCTCATGCAAGAGACTGTACGACGTTCACGTTACATAATTTGACTGACTTTTTACGTAGAGAGGGTGACAGCGCCCCGCATTAAAATAATTGATAATTTATGTTTTCATAACCACTGGCCAGCTTCAAAAACTAAACTAAATGAAAACCTTTTTGAGAACAAGGGGGCCCCCTGGTGTTTCGGGGGCCCTACGCAGCTTGCGTATTCTGCCTATAGGGAGGGTCGGCTCTTGATGCTAGAACCAATTATATCAAAATAACCTTTAATTATATCAGAAGGAGAAACATACTGGGGCGAACAAACAAAGACACTGGCTGAAAGCTATTCAATTTGGCAGTATTAACTGGACATTCAAGCAGAGTGTTAGAGTAAGAAGGAATAAGGGAGGATCAAATGCCATCAATCTTTTCAATGAAAAACCTCAAAAATCTCTCACATATGTCAGCAGATGGTTCTGTTTATTGGATGTACTTAAGGATAGATAACGTAATTAATTACTTAATTTATAGTACTGAACAGAATTTTAGGGGTATGAGAGTATTAACTGATAATATCAGAAAAAAAGTTAGCTCTTCCTGAAAGTTCAGCAGGGAATTTCTAAATATTTCAAAAGAGACCGTAAGATTATCTTTTTTCCATCTCCTCTCCGCTTTCCGACAGAGCTGTCTAAGTGAACGGGTGGTATCATCTAACCATGGTTGTGATAAAATTTTTGGGGATTTGCATTTAAGAGGGGCTATAGAGTCTAAAATAGCCGAAGAAGAAGAATTAAAGAGAGAAATTATTTTTTTCTGGGCTTGAAGATTGCTCAGCAGCCGCTAAAATTGCAGTTGCAATCATTTGTTTTATAGAAATCATAAAATGAATTTGCAGTGAGAATCAATACAACGAGAATAAGCACCTGTAATTTTAGCAGCATGTTTTGAACTTGATAGTATGGCATTGAAAACAATAGGCTTATGATCTGAGAAAGAAGCATCTTCAATATTAATATTATCAATGGGAAACCCATATGGCATAAACAAGTCAAGAGTATGCCCAAGTACACGTGTAGCTTTATCAACATGCTGAATAAAACCAAAAGAGCCCAAAACATGAGTAAACTCAGTAACCATAGGCTATTCAGGACAGCAGACGTGAATTTTAAAATAACCCAAAATTAACAGATGATCATATAATGTAATATGATATAAGAAATCAGAAAACCCCTTTATAAAATCTTTATCTAGATTTGGAGGTCTATCAACCAAGACACACAGCAATGGAGTGGTGAGAGATTCTATCAGTACACATTGTGATTCGAATGTAGAAAGGTTCTCAGCAAAGATTGTCTGTACTTTGTACTGGTTCCTAAAAACCATAGCCACCCCACCTTCTCTTCGAACACATCTTGGTGTGCTAATAAAGCTACAATTTAATGGACACAGTTCACCAAAGATATAGGTGACTGATCAGCTCCAGTCCATGTCTCAGTCAAAGATAAAAAGTCTAAGCCATAGACCTGGCATTAACCAGGGCCATTTTTACATGAGAATGAACAGTTTGTATCTGTGATTGTCAGACATACTTGAGTGGAAAAACACCTCTGCTCTGAACGCGCAGTCTTGCAGGAGCGCAGTAGTCAGGTGTCCGATTCTGATCCGGAACAATGGGCCAATGATTGATGTATCTCACATCCCATGAACGCAGAGTCAGATAAAGGCTATTATGTCCAGTCAGAAATGTGGAAGAGCAACAAGAGGATTGGTGTATGGTTCAGTCAGTATGGTTCAGGCTAAGGTAGAGCTGGGCGGTATGACCAAAAATTTATATCACGGTATTTTTCTAAATTATACCGGTTTCACGGTATATTACGGTATTTTTTTTCTCCATGGATGACCGGGTGTTAACCACATTTTCTACTGACTGAAGAAAAACTGCAGTAGATTGACTTAGAATGCCATATTTTAGTGTCATGATGAGTGAATAATGTAAAACATTCCACACTAAATACAGGGGTTAAAGCAAAAAAATATATTTTGACTGTAAATATTTCCTCGGCCAAACCCCATTCCACAGCCATACGGCTACAGTCACACACACAGTTTAAGAGCTGTTTTTCTTCTTGTAATTAGGAGCGCTTGTCCTCCTAATTTTAAATATTTAGGAGCGCCTTCTGATCAATAATAAAACAATTCTGATAAAAAATGAGTCTTCCGAACACGAGGTGACATTTGACTCCTTAAAGTGACTTACAGGGGTATTTTCTTTTTACCTTTGCAATGGCATAATTTTCATCTGTCAAATAAAAAAAAATTATGTTTATAAGCTTTTTAAAATGTATATTTAAAACAATATAATTAGTACAATACGACAAATAAGTTACTAATCATGAAATTAGTATTAATACAAAAATGTATTTGTACTACAGAGGTGACACAGAAGAACACAAAAGTGGCTTGTACGTACATTTTCAGACGTTTAATGAGGTTCAGGGGTGGCATGAGTTCAATTCATAGATTCATGTGGACATTAATGTTTTAAATATAAATTAGCTTTTAGAGATGCACAACGGCTCAGCTGTAACTTTATTTGGAACTATTTTCGTTGATGATATAGAGCAAAATCATGCAGTACTTGTTTATTGGTCTGTTGTATTAAATCAATATATCACATTTGCTAACTCCCCTTATAATTATTAAAAGCTGTCACTCTCCGGATCGCGATCTGTGGGCGCACAGACATTGAGAGCGCGTGAGTGAGCTATAATAACGGGAATGAGTATAATTATTATTAATAGCCGCAATCCCGCGCCGAAATTCAATTTCTGCTCTGTGTTCTCTGCTAAGAACCCGACTGTGAACGATGCGAGCGGCGTTACTATGTTGTCAGTGAGAAACTGCAGCCGAACAACAACAGTGCGCTACATGTTTCTTTCCCCTCAGTAATCCCTGATAACGTTTAAATGGTGAACACGGAGCAGTTTTTCCCGTGAGCGGGAATGTAAAACCCGGAGTGGATCCAGAGCGGAGTGATTACAGAACGTTTAGAGCGGAGAGAGGAACGTGCTTTAATCCACTCCAGGCTTTGATCACATCCCCCTCAGCAGACTGAATACACCTCGTCTTTCCTTCATTTAAGACCTATTCAAGCTAAAATTAAGACATGTATAGCACTATTTGAAAAATGTAAGCGTATTTACGGTCTTAAAGTTATGAAAAGTGAATTTAAGAAGGCGGGAACCCTGCAGTTGACGGGAATCCGTCGTATCGACGGAGAACTTTAGTTTGTGAGAGACGCGGGAGCTGATGCAGCGGACGGTGGATATTTGTGGCGGTCGATGTGGATATTGTGGATGACTTCTTCTCTCTCATCACATTCTACTAGTGCTTCAGTTTCGGAACTCTCACGCTTAGTAACAATACAGCTGTATCCTCGCCAAAATACAATAGTGAAAATAGACCCCTCTCTAACAGTGTCGCGTTCCGAACGTTATTTAAATGACACCGGTATTGCGGTATTTTAAAAATTCATATCATAAGAAAAATAAACACCGGTATTCGGTATGAACCGGTATACCGCCCAGCACTAGGCTAAGGGTCTCCAAACAAGGTCCATGGGCCCGACAAGGAGCCTCTGAATAAACTGGAGTCGGAGAGCAGCACCCCTACAAGTGAGATGAATAAATCCCTGCCCTCCTTAATCTTTTGATAGATACAGTACACTTTGCAGGACCTAGTGCAAGCCGTCCCAGAAAAAGTCCCACCAAAACCACACTAAATTGTCAATCATCAGTGTACGACCCCTAAAAGATATTTAAAACCACACTTGTTCCAAATTAATCAAGCTAACAAAACAGGTTTCTTACTTAATGCATCACTGATTTTATTACGAAAAGAGTTATCGATATGTGTCAGTTCTTCTTCATGTGCATCAGGTTTTAAAGAGACAATGTCCAATGTGATTTTAAAGTGAAATCTGCTAAAATCTGTCTTTGGTGGAAATCAAATAATAAAAGAAAAATAGAAATCATCACTGACTGCTCTAGACGCTGATTAACTTTTGTAGCTTGAATAAAGAATAATCTATTTAGTTTATGCATATACAATTTATAGTTTATTTGAAGATTGTTTTAAAATCACTTAAATTAAAATGTATATATTTCAGAGCCTATTAAATGTTACAAATAATGGCTTTTAATTATACTGTGGTGTTGAAGGCCTATAGTTAATAGGTAAAATGCATTTAATAGAGACACTAGTAGCAGTATTGGAATCAATACTTAATAAATAGGCTAAAATATGCTATTAATAATGATTAATTACAGATATAATAGATTTTTTATTTTATTGATTGATGTAATGTATAGATGTTGGTGTTGATAATATTAGTTTATTTTACTGCTAAATATGACAACCGCTGATCTTAATAATACACTCAGTGTCACATTACAAGACTCAAATCATATTTATAGGACCAGAACTAAACCCAAACGCATCAACATACCAGTGTACAACTCTGTCAAAAGCCTTTACTTGATCTAATGAATTCAGACAATTTTCACAGCCCAATGAAATGGAGAGGCCCAAAATTTCAACAATTTAAATAATGTCAGATATCAACCACTGGGTGTACAGTAACGGTGGTCAACATGAATGATATTCTCCATAACCTTTCTTAGCCTCATGGCCAACACTTTTGACAGATGTTTGTAGTCAGTGCAGAGCAGAGCATAGTTCTTAATCTCCAATAAATCTCTTTTTGGGGGGAGAAGGGTTGCTCTCCTGAAACTGAATGGCAGAAATGTACTGCCCTTACGAAAAGGAAGTTTATTTAAGTGTGCTATTAGTATACATATTTTAAACTAAAAATAGGAACGTATACTTATTGTCTACTTTTTATGTACTTCTCAGAAATGGGCTTTATGTACATCTCAGAAATATACTTAAAAAGACATTTAAGTATATTTAACTTATATTTAGAAAAAGTCTAAATATATTTGAGCTATACTGTGCTCCTAGAATCCGTGTTTTCATTGTTATACGGTAGAGGGCACTAGTACACATCTTATGTACAGAATTTCCACACAAAAAAAACTTCCAAACGGCACACCTCACAGGACAGTTTGTTCAGAATTTTTCTGACAACAAACCCTGAAATATAGACAAGGGCATTGTCCACAAGACCACCAAAGCAAGTGGGCAGGTAACTGTGGTCACATATGACTGCAGAAATGTTTGCAAATGGGGACAAGAGCTCTTCCTCTGCCATCAAAGCCGAGTGCATGTCTGCAGCTGATAGGGACACAGTTTCATCTTGTGCTGCCACGTTGCCTGACCCACTTGGTGAGACACCACAAAGGACCATCAGATGGTGGAGAATGCCTTGGAACTGCCCTGCAGTTGGATTGTTATTCCAGCCTCCTAAAAACATTTACACACTTAGATTACAGAGATGTTTAATGAAGACAGTCAAAGTCATAAAAGATATATCTTCTGAGGGTAAGTAAGGAAACTGTATAACCATTTTTTCCCACAGGTAGGCTATAAAAGGTAAGTAAGGTAATAACTGTATAACCATGTTTCTTCCACAGGTAGGCTATAAAAAGATAAGCACTGGTGTCTGATGTGGCGTTTACTTTAGGGCGTGGGTTACTTCATAAGGTGATAGCCACCAATAGGTGACCAGTCTCAGAGGTCTATCACATCAAAACATAATGTAAACTAGGGATGCATAGATATAAAAAAATCTCTACTAGAATTTGCCCACCCAGAAGGTGCCAATATCCGGTCTGGCCCATGGACTAAAAAGAATAATTATAAATGTGAAAATTCTACCTGATGCCCTGACAGAATTGAACAAAAGCTCCAAGTGATCCTGACTGAAGCGGTATGTGCAGACATAACACTGAACTTGGAGCAGGTCAGGAATCATGGCAAATCAATCAGGTCAGACAAAGCCGATGACTGACAGATACCTTCAAAAGAAAACGTTTCATCAATAAGATCATGGCAAAACAAGATACCTCGAGACTAATTGTAACTAATTGTAGTTATTGAAAGGCATTAATTTACTTTTCTACAAATATTCATAACATGTAACACAACACATGGTGACAGAGATAGTGGCAGCAATACATGTTTTGCTCCAATAAAGTCCCTGAATGGTAAATGATTTAAGTGTATTACAAATCTACTGGGTGCAAAATTACTGGGTGCTTCTTGAGAGTATAAGTCAGTGTCAGGAACAACTATGAATTACATTAAAACTGAACAAGGAGAGCTTAAAAACAAGAACATGTCATACATACCATTTGACACCTCTATGACCTGAAAAACACTGAACACAAGAAGATTCCAAAATGCAGAGACAAACATCATAAACAAGAAGAAAAAGTGCAATACAAGATATGCTCCTTAAAGCAGGAGGGTCTCACATTACTTCCTGCCACTGGTTTTGCACACAGCAACATAATTTGAACATACATACCATTTTTGACACCTGTCCTGTATGACCTGAAAAGTACTAAACAGAAGTGTCAACAGAAACAAAACTGCAGACAGCAACAAGATCCAAACAAGAGAAAGAGCATCTTATGAACTCGATGCGTAGCAAGAGAACAGAGCATCATATTAACTTATGATGTTGTGAATTTTTCATGGAAACCATTCAATATTTTAAAAAACCTCTTTGTTTGGTGGAGGGGTGTGCCATCTTTCATCACCAAACTGAACAAGTATTCCCTGCCTCTCAACAAGAGCTCTGTCCAATTCAAAGCACCAGAGGAGCTTTGGATCCCTTGGCACACAGTTTGCGGCTGTTCAGGACGTCAAACAACCTCTCAATCATCTAAAAAAAGCATAAGGCTCTGTTAACTGATATATCACCCCAAACAGTGGTATCGTATCATGGAGATCAAATTATAATCTAATTTCAATATATAAAACAAGTATTTAAGTACACAGCTCTACTTGGATTTCCCTCTACAGGAAAGTATAAACAGAATTGGATTTCATGCAGAATATGCAGTGTTATATAACAATGTTTGCATGTTATATTACCTCAATTAATTCTGCTGTTGCGTCACAGTTTTTAAACTGTGAATAACCAAGGTCCCTCAGTGTGCGCAGTGCTACCACTACAGAGTGACTCAGTGTTTGTGCAGCCAGGGACACCTTCATCTACTGGCCATCAAAGTGGACATGCTTATTTGTTCTTGTTGGCCGCATGCAGTCCATCTTTTGTTTGGACATTGTTGAGCTCAACAATGTATGACCAGCTGATTTCTCCAGTGGTGCTGGTTATCAGACTGTAAGCCTGCAACATGTTGCATGCCAGTTTCAACATGTGACAAGCATCCATCAACACAAACACCCTGTCAATGGTCACTGGATGTTCAAAGAAGGTTTTTAACGGCTCATGGGGGGTTCCCTTTAGCTGACACCTGAGCTGGTTGCACATGTTGACATTGGAGGCATGCACATCCATTGTCATGCAGACCACTCTTATGCCACGTGCACGCAATTCCTCCAGAGCATGGACAACCAGGACCTTCTGTGTGTCTGGTGACAGAGACTTTGTGAGGTAGTAGGCAACTGGAGCTTTCCAATGACCCTGTATGCCTACCACCATAAAAACAAGCACCTCCGTGGCTACATCAGTCTCATCCATGCCATTCCCCATATCCACATATCCAGACATTTTCTGGGTATAGGGATTGTACTGGACATGTTTTTTGATGGCCATGGCATCCAACATGAGGGCCACAGAGCCATATTTAGCAGGGTCTTCTTCAGGTCTTCTCTGCAACATGTCCAACATCATTGTGTTGAGCCCAGGCTTGGCATCCACTGATTGCATCCACCTTTACAAAAAATAAAATAAATAGCTATTTAAGTGCTTCAACCCTTGGATCCCTATTTTGGGCACTTTTTCCATTTTTTTCTAAGATTGTTCTTTTTTCCAAGACTTTCAAAAAATAGTGAAAATAGCACATACACGCTCAAAACTTCTACATCAGTTCCCTGTTTGTTGTACATTATGTAGGGCTGAAGTGTTTTAAGTATTTTAACTAGTATGTTTAAAAAGTGTAATCAAAAAAAAAAACATGTACTACATCGTTGCAATGTATGCAGATGTGGCAGGGGAAGATGCAGAGGATCCCTCAGGTAACTGTATGCTTTCGGACCATGGAGGTGCAGTGTGAGGGCAAACTCTCTCTTGTCCTTGGTGTATTCATGGCCCCGCTTTGAAAAGAGGTCTATCTGAAAATCTGAAATTCAGTTTATATAAACTAGTTAGTAAGTTCCCTTGAAATAATACCTTTATAAACTCTGACAAAGAGTGTAAACAACATAAAATTCAGGGTTGTATTATCAATTTATTTTACCTGAGTGGAAGCTAAGTCTTTCTTTCAACTCCTCATTTATAAGGTTCTTTTCCTTCAGATCTTTCAGAAGACTCTTTACGGTTTTCTTTGCTCTCCGTTCTCGGGCCTTTGCATTTTGCTTCTCCCGCTCTAGACTCTCCACTCCAGCCAAAGCTTCACTGAGTCTGGCCTTTAGATGAGTAGGAGAATTGGGCAATGCATAGGAGTGGTCCTAGTAGAAAGAAGGAAGAAAATATTTTCAGTGAAGTTTATATCATACCACTCACAGTTGTTTTGGTGCATAGCACTGCATATGTGCAGGCACACATTCTTAATTTCTTACCCGTAATATCACTGCCAGCACCATGAGTATGGGAAAGAGAGAAAGGGTGCGTGTGTGTGAGACAAAGTGTCAGTGAAAGAGGGTGTGTATGTGTTCATGTGTGTATTTATTTATTTATAACATATAAAAAGTTGTAAAGTTGTTAAAGAGTTGCAGAAAGCAAGGGAGATATTTTGATATGACCAGAGCCATGATGCTCACAGCTGTATGGGACATATCAAATAGTCTACAAATACTCACATCATTGGGCTGAGGTTCACTTTCAGGGAAATGCTGAGAAAGGTCCACTGGTAGGCTCTCTTCAGCTTTCCTTTATGTTATTGTGTTCCTTGTCACTACAGGCTAAAATATAAGAAACATAATACTTAAAAAACAACTTAATTAAAAACACTTGAAAACGTTTTAGTATCCCACAGTGTATTGTAATACACAATTCATCACTAATTCCTAAACATGCAGAAAGAACTAACGGTAAAAAACATGTTTAGCAAAGTGTGATATTAACTTTTGTTTTACATATGAATCATAGACATCTCTGTTAGCATGTAGAGTAAAAATACGCCTACTCTTTGGAGATGACATGGGAAGTTGAAGACAGATGTGGTCGCACCATCTCTAAGGCTGACAATTTGACCCGCCCTGTCAAAATCATCAGGCTTGAAGTGCTCACTACAGAGCTTTGACAACTCAGTCGCAACAAAACCCTCCCGTCTTATAGCAACTTCCCATTGCCTCCTCAAGCCTGTATCACTGGGAAACCTTCAAAATGTGAAGAAGAAAAAAACCCAGCAAGAGACGATGAGAGAGAGTACCAGTTCCTGCTGTAATAACGTTACACGTAAGTAATGTTAGTTACGATGACATAATATTATAAATGGTACAATAACCAAAATTATTGTTCAATCTTACTTATGAAATGTAATCTCACGCGATCTGGTATCAATACTGCACCGGTTATTGCAACCGTAAGCAGCACAAAATACGGGCATAGTTGCTCGCTCTCCGTTAACTCCGATTGATTCTGGTGCTAGCGTAGAGTGACGAGACCCAATCAATATGGCGGCGATACTGGATTATGTTCCAGCACGTCATGAGGCGTCTACGTATATTATTTCTATGTGCTTCCACATATTAGGTGTGTTCGACTTGAAGCGGCGCTGCGCGGAATGATCAGTGTATGACATCACAGAACCGCGAGAGCCATAAGAGAGCAGACGGATCATATGCTTTCAAATCACTCTCGCGGTACTGTGACATCATACACTGATCATTCTGCATAGCGCTGCTTAAAGTCAAACACCTATAATCTAACAGAATCGTCTGACATAAACAGCATCAAAACTGTGTAACGTTGTGGAATAAAATGTCGACCAATGAAGAGGTAATAATAACTGTCAAGCTTTGGGGTGATGATCGACTCCATCTAACCCTAATCATCCCCATACACTGATTGGCTTCATCACTCTGTCTCCTCTCCACCTGTAGCTGGTGTGTGGTGGGCGTTCTGGTGCACTATGGCTGCCGTCACTGTCACGGTACTTGTCAAGGAGACAGACAGTACACCGGTTCCTTCCGGTGGCGCTGCTGAGTTCAGTCGCCTGTGAATTAGCTCCGCTCAGAATTGTGCTTTTATGTGTGTTTTTTTTACCTTTTTTTATTTTTTTACTTCTCTTTTGATACGTGTATCGTCTGCAATGATTATGTACGACAGAAGAACACTTTTGGACATTGGACAACGCTACACTAACCTGATTCAGAACACCTTATCCGCGGATCCAGCGTGGCCATTGGAGATACTCCGGAACAACGTGTTGAACAACGACCACCTGAACAACCGCAGGAGGCGAAGGAAACACCGCGGGAGACGTGCTGGAATACGCAACAGACTGAGGAAAAGGGCTCACAGCCCTCCTCTACCAAGTATTCTGCTCGCTAATGTCCAATCCTTGGAGAATAAGATGGACGATCTTAGAGCCAGGATTAGTTTCCAACGGGACATTAGAGACTGTAACATCTTTTGTTTGACTGAAACATGGCTCACGCCAATGGTCCCGGACACCGCTGTAACACCGTCTGATAACTTCTCTGTTTTACGGATGGACAGATCAGCCGAGGCCGGAAAAAACAAAGGTGGTGGAGTGTGTTTCTTTATTAACAAGAAATGGTGTGACCCCAGGAATATCTCCATTCTGTCGCGTTCCTGTTTGCCTCATCTGGAACATCTCTCCATTATCTGCCGCCCATTCTATCTGCCACGGGAGTTTACATCGATCATCGTTACTGCCGTCTACATTTCACCACAAGCAGACACTATCTTGGCTTTGTCCAAACTCCATGACGAGCTCAGCGGATATAACAACAAGCATCCTGACGCTGCCTTCATCATCGCCGGGGACTTTAACAAGGCCAACCTCAAGAAAGTCCTGCCGAACTTTCATCAACATATATCCTGTCCAACCAGAGGACTGAATACACTGGATCATTGCTACACTCCGCTCAATAATGCCTACAAAGCCCACTCACTGCCAGCTTTTGGCAAATCAGATCATGTCGCCATCTTCCTCACACCGGAATACAAACAAAGGATCGCTCACGAACCGCCGGTGGAGAGGGAAGTGACGCGCTGGTCCTCCCACTCTGAAGCTATGCTATAGGCGTCTCTTGATGACGTCGACTGGGACATGTTCCGGGCGAGTTCATCTGACGTCAGCGAATTCACGGATGTAGCATTAAGCTTCGTAAACACGCTAACCGAGCAAGCCACTGAAACAATAAGGATTTATCAGCGTTTGATGTAGATGTCCTGCAGAGAGGGGAGAGCAGACCCTGAGATGCGTTCAGCTAAGCGCACGACTCTCTGTAGAGCTTTGCAGTCCTGGTTTGTGGCATTATTATACCACACTGACATGCACTGAGTCAGTACACTTTCTATGGCCCCTGAATAGAAAGTTTTCAGGATAGCTGGTGAGACCCTGAATTTCCTCAGCTGTCGTAGATGGTACAGTCTTTGCCTGGCTTTCTTAACCTGTGTTTGGATGTGTGCAGTCCATGTCAGGTCCTCGGAGATGTTTACACCGAGGTACTTGAAGCTGCTCACCCTCTCCACAGGGGTCCCACTGATCATAAGAGGAGTGTAGGGCTGCTGCTGTCTCTTCCTGAAGTCTACAATCAGCTCTGTAGTTTTGCTCACGTTCAGAGAGAGACAGTTGTCCTGGCACCATGATGTGAGTCTCTCCACCTCACAGAGTGAAGTGTTTAGGCCGAGGTCTGAGAGTTTGACAGCTAGCTTGGTGGGGACTATAGTGTTGAAAGCTGAGCTATAGTCAATGAATAGCAGCCTGACATAGAGATGGCATCATCAGTAGACCTATTTGGCCGATAGGCAAACTGAAGAGGGTCCAACGTAGCAGGGATGGAGGAGCAAATGTGTTTCTTTAAAAGTCTCTCAAAAACCTTCATGACTGTCGATGTGAGGGCAACTGGACGATAGTCATTCAGGCAAGAGGGTTTACTGTTCTTAGGCACAGGGATTATGACAGATTTTTTAAATGAGGTGGGAACCACAGAGGTAGCAAGGGACTCATTAAAGATGGAAGTAAACTAACCAGCAAGCTCATCAGCACAGGACCTCAGAACGCGGCCAGTAATCCCATCAGGTCCTGCTGCTTTCCTGACGTTCACTCTCTTTAGTTCCCTCCGAACGTCGTCCTCTGAAAAGGTGATAGCATAATCATCGCTGCTCTGTCTGCTGCTTTCTGACGCGCTGATCGGCAGAGTCGCGCCGCCGTTACATTCATATCGGCCGTAGCAGGTGTTTAGCTCTTCGGCCAGCAACGGATCTGCTCTCACCTCTGCGGAAGAGTTTTTTCCAGAGGAACAGATAGTCTTCAGTCCCTGCCACATGCGTCGAGAGTCATTGAGCTGGAAATGTGACTCAATTCTCTCCCTGTATCTGAGTTTAGCAGCTCTAACTGCCCGACGGAGAGCGTAGCACGAGAGAAACTTCATAAAAGTCCACAGGAAGTCCTTCAATAACTGGAGCCTTGCTGATTTCTAGGCTCTACAAGACAGAATGTAATTAGTTAATCTTCTGTACATCTTTCGTTACCAAAGGTGTGTGTCTTTTCCAGCCACATCAACACCTCCCTGACCCATCTTTTTTCTCTTGTCAGACCATGCTGCCAGTGTCATTAGATGCAGCAGCTCTCTAAGACAGCCTGTGCTTTGTAGTCTTTAGCGGGTGACCAGCTTGCCCCCCAGCTTCCACACATGATGACCTGGGAGTGATAGTTCTTGCCAGGACGTCATCTTATGATGCCAAAATAGGCCACGCTAAATGTCCACATCATGATGAAGCTCCCATAAGCCCCCAAACACATACTGCATCTAACCGAGGAAGATCCTGACATTATCAAGGCCTTCCTTTGAGCCTTCAGAGACTGCAGCACTTAAACATTTCCCTTTAAAGATAGCCTTTCTTTTGGAATTTGTATCTGAAGAAGAACTGCACAGTTGCTGAGTCAATAAAAAAAAATGCTAGTATATGATCCCAAACGAGAAGAGTGTGCAATTAAACCCAATTCATCATTGTCCTAACAATATTTATTATTTTCCCAACAAAACCTTATTTTACTCTATACAAGTGCTAAATCCTGCCTCACACAAATAAGCAAAATAAGAACTTAATTAAGATGTGGTCAGAAATGGGCCATTTTTTTTATATCAGAATGAACAGTAGCTGTAGTGTGCTTGTTGATTTGGATTTGGCAGCGGCAGTGTGAAGACCAACTGGGGTAAAGAGATGCAAGTCTACCTGTAGGAGTCCATTGAGCGAGTCCATCAAGCAAGACCGCCAACAACACACAGTTACACTAAGTTTCACTTTACTTACTTCTTGGAAACACTTAATTTTGATTTTCCACTTTAATAGTCCACATTAGACACCTCCACCTCCTGTCCTTAGCCTGTCAACCATCAGATTGTGAAACTGTTGATCGGCGGACAACAAAGCTGATTTTGTTTCTGCAAATGCCAGTCAGTCAAAACTTAATGCTTTGACTGAAATATGGGACTCAGGAGAGAACAGTGCAACATCTTCTGCCCTCTCATTACTTCACTTTCTCCCACATCTTTTGTCCAACTACCCAGGTAGCCAGTGCAATCCAGCCAATTGTGGCAGAGTGTCGGCTCACTCTGCTGTGTTCTGGCAGTGGCTCACCGAAAGTGAGCTAGCTCTGGCCCAGTAATGGTTGCCATATTTGGCTAGGCTTTGGATGTGCAAATCTGGCCCGATTTAGCCACATTTGGTCTGATTTCGGACCATAAGGGCTTGTTCTGATTTTGGCTGAGATAGGGCTCAATGGTTGTTATGGGGTCATTAATGGGGTAGTTGGTGGGGATGCCATGAAAAGAAATGGGCTAAGGGTCAAACCCTTAATCTTTGTAAAGGTGTCGTATTTAGTTGACATGCATAATTACATGTAGGCTTAACAAGGACACTGTAAAAATATATATTTAATTTGAGTTGGAAGGGTTAAGTGTCATTCATCCCATGTCCATGCTGAGTCTAGCAACCGCAGCCGGGCCGAGTTATTTCTTCCGGCCTGCCGGATCTGGGCCATTATCGGGCCAAACCGTAGATATGCAAATTCTGTACAGTAAAGCTGAAATTAAGTCAATTATTAAAAAGGGGATAAATAAAAAATAGCTAATTTATTGGGATAATGAACAAAAGGTCAGTCATCTACATTCAATACAATCTATGTAGAGGAAGGAACCCAAGAAGCAGAATAAATTAAGATTGTATGCAAGACTAAGGTTGAGACATACAGGACTTTCAACATTGCACATAATAGGAAAACATCCAACAGGACTGTGTGATTGGTGCAAAGTCAGTGAAACAGTATAGAACATGTAGCCTACTTGTGGCCAGTTTGTAGAACTAGGCACTGTTTCTGTATTGTTTCAAAAATGTTTGTGGCTCCTTTAAGAGATCCCCTTTCTCTGCTCGCGAGACTTCCTTATGCGTGTGCGTGACCGTTTCAGCCATTTTGCCATAATTCGATGAAGCAGCCGAGTGCCATGTTGTCGTGTGATTTATTAGGGAATAATGCTGTCTTTCTGGGTAAATATTACTGTAAAACCTATTTGATATCTGTGGGAACCAGAGACCTGTTTGAGTGTATTTTTGATGTGTAATTCTCCGTAGATGAGATCGGATTGTGTGTGTGAGCCGCTTTAACCGAGTGACGAGTGATAGTGGAAATTTCCGGTGTAAGTTCAGTATTTCATTGTTCTATTCGTGTGTTTTCATCTGAAAATGTACAAATGCTATCAATACTGTTAAACTCGTGTATTAATGCACAAGTACATAAACACAATGTGTGTTTATGTGAAAATTTGGTTATTGTGAGAACAAAGTTAACATGACTTTATTAATGTGTTTCTTTTGTCTCTTCTTTGTACCATAGCACTACCGTATTCTTTACTGTTAGTGCCTTATTTTGTACTGTGTTTGTATAAGGATTCAGTATTTTGGTATAAGGAAAAAAAGGGTTTCTTTAAGTTTTCTTTTGTACTTTGTCTATACGGCCTGATCAAGTGTGTAAGATAACTTTTTTTTTGGTGTTGCTCACTCCAGAGAAATATATTAGGGAGTGCGTGTACTGTTTTTTTTAAAAAACTGCGTTTATCTTCCATAAATCACTAAGATTTAATTTTGTTACACTAAAATTGGAGAAAGGTTGTGTTTTTTTTTTGTTTTTTTTTATTCTGTGAATTACACTGTGTAATTCTTATAGAGTAATTGGGATAATTTTCTTATTTTGCTCCTTTGCTATTGTCTTACTGTATGTATAATTATTCTATCATTTGTGCTCAGGGTTGTTCCCACCGACCGCTGTAAACTCTTTAAAATAACAAAACAGCAGTCAGATAAAACCCCTTTTCAAACAAATTTATCTTTGCCGTGTGTGCTTCTCTTTCCTGTCCACCCGGTTACATTTTGGTAGAAGGAGTGGGGTATCTGACGGTCGGGAGCAGTAGTCGAGCGCATTGTTTTGGTTTTAAATACGGTAGTGGCTGGTACATGAGTTGCAGGACTTTCAGGGAGTGGTCAACTGTGCAGTTTTTGTCCGGTCTGCTGTAGACGTTGGCCGAGGTGTCTGTGGCCAAGAGACGGGCTAGCTGGAGGAAGAAGATATCGCTGTCTGCTGTTGGACTACCAGGTTGTCTGCGGTTCGGGAGGCAGTTACATGTGTTCTGCAGAAGAGGAAGAGGGTGTCCAATACACATTACAGACTGCATAGCCTTTGAAAAAAAAAAAGAACAAAAAACATTTAACAAAGAATTTGTGGTGGTGAAAAGGACTGTGAAAAGACTTTTACATTTTCATAAACATGTCACAGCCAGAGGAAGAAGCGGTGGTAGTACAGGGGGCGGCTAGTACACGGGGTACGGGTAATGTGCAAGAACAGATACAAGAGCTCAGTAGACAGCATGCTGAAGCTATGGCAGCTATTGCCAACTTGAGTAGAGAACCAACTAGGTCCTATGTGTATGTGCCCAGAGAACGTCACATTCAGCCCTTTAGTGGTGATCTTGGAAAAGACGATAGAAATGTAGATGAGTTTATCGAAGAGGTGGAAAGGGTACTGCTCGTACGAAACCAGACACCTGAAAACCAAGCTGATTTTGTTCTTTCCCTGCTAAAAGGTGCTGCTGTGGAAAAGGTTAGGTTAAGGAAGGAGGGTCAGTCTCTGCGAACAGAAGACATCTTTTCTTACCTTAGGGATGCCTTTAGGGAAAAGCGTAGTCCTGCCCAGTTATTACAGACCTTCTATACCCGTAAACAGTTAGAAGGAGAAGACCTTCGTGCATACTCTCATGCCTTGTCGCAAATATTGAACTCTGTGTTTAAGCAGTCACCTGATGCCATTGCAAATATGAATATCGCTTTACGAGACCAGTTTATTGAGGGAGTAAGAGATGCTGCACTCAGGAGGGAGCTTCGTAAGTTGGTGAGGGACAAGCCGCAGTCAACTTTGATTGAAGTAAGAGATGAAGCTTTATTATGGTCTTTTGAAGATCCTAAATGTCGTGCTAGAAAAGTAGCCCTTAACCGTAATGTAAACACTGAAGCTACAGAAGCCCAATGTGCGGCCATGGTAATGCCTGCAACGAGCTCTGTTATGCTTGACGAAGTTTAAAAAGTAGTGGCGGAGCAAGACAAAGCAATCGGGGAGTTAACTCAAGCTGTTCAAAAATTGACTCTACATTGCACTCAACCTGAATCAGTGAATCGAATTAGATCTAAGATGCAGCCACGTTTTACTGATGACGGCCAGCCTATCTGCTTTAAGTGTAATGGGGTGGGGCACATAGCCAAAAACTGTGTGAGAAAAAGCAAACCAGCCGTCGAGGATGTTCCATCCTCCATGCCACAGGGAAATGCACACCCTCGATCGCTGTGAGCCAGGCGATGCGAGGGCAATCTATTGGCTCAACTCAGATCTCAGATCGTGACCGACTACTTAAACATGCTGTGGGAAAGTGTCCTGTAGTTGACTTGAAAATTGGTGGAGTGGATGTTTCGTGTTTACTTGACACCGGGAGCCGAGTCAGTACAATTACGGAGCATTTCTTTAAAGAGCACTTGGCGGGTGAAGAGAAAGATATGCTTTCTATGTACGACTGGTTGGCTCAAAATTACAGCTGCCAATGGATTAGACATCCCATACCTTGGCTATCTTGAGTTAACTGTTGAAACGATGGGTATCACCTTACCAGAGTGTGGTTTTTTAATAGTCCGGGACACACAAAGCTCTTCTGCTGAGCCACCCCTCATTGGCATGAATATTATAGGCCGATGTAGACAGTTAGTTCATGCCGAGTTTGATACCACCCTAGGTGGGGAATTACAGTCTGACTGGAGGGAAGTCTTCCAGCAGATGCAGAGTGCCAGTAGACTGGAGAGACGCATTGTTGCATGTGTAGCTGGAAAAGAGACCGTGCATATTCCTGCTTGGTCTGTTTCAACCTTGATGGTCAAAGGAAAAAAGAGTATGTTACCTGGGGGTTATTCAAACTTGTTGTTGGAGCCTGGAAGCTCACCTTTACCTGGAGGCTTGATAGTGGTACCTTCCCTTGTCTCCATGGTAAAGCCATTTTTTCCTGTAAAAATTGTAAATTTCTCCACTGAAGATATATGGTTGCAGCCCCGCACCCGACTGGGTACTCTCTGTCCTGTTGAATCATTAAGCCCAACTGATGGTTGTGAAGTGAAATTCCAGAGAATCTCGGCTGGAGTGGAGGAGATAACTGTAAACAAAGAAGAGAGACAGGAATTGGTAAATACTTTACCAGAATTTCTTAACAAGATACAGTTAGCTGGTACAGCTGAGCAACAGATGGAGCTTAAAGCATTGCTATTGAGGTATGTTGATGTGTTTGCACTGGATGATGAGGAACTAGGGCTCTCCGACAGAGTGCAGCACGAGATCAGTCTGGTGGATGATATACCAATTTCTCAGCCCTATCGGCGAATCCCACCAACCCAGTATAGTGAAGTCAGGGAGCATATCACTAAACTTCTAAAGAAATGAGTCATTAAGCCCAGCAATAGTGCTTATGCGTCGCCCATAGTACTGGTAAGAAAGACAGATGGAAGTCTTCGATTGTGTGTTGATTCCAAAAATTTAATTCAAAGACAAAGCGAGATGCCTTTCCCTTGCCTCGCATTGACAAAAGTTTTGATGCATTGCAAGGTGCAAAGTTCTTCTCAACCATTGATTTCGCCAGTGGGTATCATCAGGTGGCTGTGCGTGAGCAAGACCAACCTAAAACAGCATTCACAAACCCTTTTGGTATATTTGAATACTCTCGTATGCCTTTCGGGGTCTGTAATGGGCCATCCACGTTCCAACGTCTGATGCAATCTACTATGGGAGATTTGATCTTCCAGATCCTACTGGTCTATCTTGATGATATACTTGTGTATTCCTCTACTTTCCATGAACATCTCCAGAGACTTGATGTTGTGTTTAGTAGATTAAAGGAAACAGGGCTCAAAGTGAAGCTTGAAAAGTGCCATTTTCTCCAAGGAGAGTTAAAGTTCTTGGGTCATCAAATCTCAGCCCAAGGCTTTGGGACTGACCCTGAGAAAGTCGAGGCTGTGAAAAGTTGGACAACTCCCGGTACAGTAAAGGAGTTAAGATCATTTCTAGGCTTCTGTAATTATTACAGAAAGTTTATTGAGGGTTTTTCCAAAATTGCCGGCCCTCTTCATGATTTGGTTAATTTGTGCCTGAGGAGGCAGGGTATGGTCAGAAAGCCTGAGTTTTTTTCAATGTGGTCTGCAGAGTGTCAGACAGCCTTTGAACTGTTAAAATAGAAGCTTACGTTTGCTCCCATCTTAGGCTATGCAAACTTTTCTCTTCCATTTATAGTTGAGACAGATGCTAGTAGTGAGGGACTCGGTGCAGTCCTCTACCAGCAACAAGGTGACTGTAAGAGAGGGATTGCCTATGCTAGTAGGAGGCTACGCAATGCGGAGAAGAACGACCGGAACTATAGTAGTATGAAGCTTGAACTACTAGCTCTCAAATGGGCTGTTTCTGAAAAGTTTCGGGGGTATTTGTTGGGCGCAAATTTTGTAGTTGTCACTGATAACAATCCAATATGTCATCTGAAAACAGCTAAATTGGGTGCTATCGAGCAAAGATGGGTGGCTCAGTTAGCCGTTTTCGATTTTGAGGTTAAGTACCGTCCGGGACGGCATAATGCTGCTGCTGATGCCCTCTCTAGACAGCCATTAGCAGGGGAGCTTGCTAATCCTGAGGATGTGGAATACGATGACTGTGTAACCATTTGTAATGTGGTCAACAAAGGTACACCTTTAGTTCCGGAATTGTTGACAGCTGGTGATCAGTGCTGTAAAGTTAGACAGATCCGAGCGGTGGAGGGTGGACCCAGAGGGGATGGTGCTAATGCTCAGGGAGCTACATTCACTCTTCCAGGCTATACCAAGGGTCAGTTAAGGGATTTCCAGCTAAAAGACTTGATTCTCTGCTCTTTCAGGACATTTTGGGATCATAAGCGAAAGTCCACAAGTCAGGAACGACTCAGCCTTCCTAAGCCTGTGTTGTCACTGTTAAAGCAGTGGAAATACATTAGAGAGTCAGATGGGTTGCTCTATCGCTTCGTGGATGATCTTCGCCTTGGTGAGTGTCAGCAACTACTCTTGCCTGCCTGTTTAAAAAATCAAGTCCTTGAGAGTGTCCATGATAAAATGGGACACCAGGGTATCGAACGCACCCTCAATCTGTTGAGACAGAGATGCTTCTGGGTTGGCATGTATGAAGAGGTCGAGAGCTGGGTCAAAAAGTGTCAACGGTGTATTTTAACCAAGATGCCGCAGCCGAAAATCCATCCCCCTATGAAGCCATTCTTAGCTTCAAGACTTTTAGAAGTGGTGGTGGTGGATTAGTGCTCGAGCCCGCCTCAGATGGACGCGAGAATGTGTTGATTGTCACTGATGTGTTTACAAAATTTACACAGGCATTCCCACCAGAGACCAGCGGGCTGACACCACAGCCAAGGTTTTACTGAAAGATTGGTTCATGAAGTATGGGGTGCCAGAGAGGTTACATTCAGATCAGGGAAGAAATTTTGAAAGCGAGGTGATAGCTGAGTTGTGTCGACTGTATGGAGTGAGGAAAACACGCACGACTCCTTACTGCCCACAAGGCAATGCACAGTGTGAACGATTTAATAGAACACTTCATGAGTTATTAAGAACACTTCCTCCTGAAAAGAAAAAACGATGTCCAGAACACCTCCCTGAGTTGATCTATGCATACAATGTAACTCCTCATGCAACAACTGGGTACTCACCCTATTTCTTGCTGTTTGGTGTAGAACCACGTCTACCCATTGATTATCTTCTAGGCCAGGAACAAGCTGTAGATAGAGGACAGGATTGGTTAGTCATTCACCAAAGCTGACTCAGAGAAGCTCATGAAAGAGCCAGAGAATACGCAGAGCAGAAGGCTGCTGAACGGCTTGCTCCGTTAAATGACAAGGTTTACTGTCCTACCATTAGTGTTGATCAAACAGTGTATTTGCGTCACCGACCTGCAGGCAGAAACAAAATACAGGATGCGTGGGCTCCTACAGTATATCGGGTGGTAGAAGCACAGGCCACCACATTTACGGTTGAGACTCTGGAGGGGGGTCCATATAGGAGAGTCCACCGAGTTGACTTGCGCCCTTGTGTGAATCCTGTTGTTGAGCCAGCGGCAACAGAGGCTAGTTTGGAAGCTCCAGCAACTCAGTTTTCACCTGAGAAGGGTGGAGTTGAAAATGTTGACTCAGAATGTGTGGTATTGGAAGAGGTCACCTGGCCTCTGGAAGAGATAAGAAATGTAGATGTCTCCAGGTCAGCAGAACCGTTTGCTGTTGAATCTGATCTTGTTCAAGATGGTGGGGAACAGCATGCATCTGAATCAGAAGAATCAATGGAACACGTCCATTCCCCTGTAATAAACAACCATTTGTCTAAATGCACTCTAACCTGTGTCATGAACCAAGATCAGCATGTAATTCTGTTTCACTCAGTCCTGAAGTTTTTTCCCAGGTCCTGACAAGCCTTGGTACTGTGTTCTTCAGAGAAGCCGTGAAGGAAGTCAAGAATATGCAATGAGTCATTGAGGACAATGATTTCTTAGCAGGGGAGAATGTGGCCAGTTTGTAGAACTAGGCACTGTTTCTGTATTGTTTCAAAAATGTTTGTGGCTCCTTTAAGAGATCCCCTTTCTCTGCTCGCGAGACTTCCTTATGCGTGTGCGTGACCGTTTCAGCCATTTTGCCATAATTCGATGAAGCAGCCGAGTGCCATGTTGTCGTGTGGGCATCAGGGAGATTTATAAGGGAATAATGCTGTCTTTCTGGGTAAATATTACTGTAAAACCTATTTGATATCTGTGGGAACCAGAGACCTGTTTGAGTGCATTTTTGATGTGTAATTCTCCGTAGATGAGATCGGATTGTGTGTGTGAGCCGCTTTAACCGAGTGACGAGTGATAGTGGAAATTTCCGGTTTTAAGTTCAGTATTTCATTGTTCTATTCATGTGTTTTCATCTGAAAATGTACAAATGCTATCAATACTGTTAAACTTGTGTATTAATGCACAAGTACATAAACACAATGTGTGTTTATGTGAAAATGTGGTTATTGTGAGAACAAAGTTAATATGACTTTATTAATGTGTTTCTTTTGTCTCTTCTTTGTACCATAGCACTACCGCATTTTTTTGTATTATTCTGTGAATTACACTGTGTAATTCTTATAGAGTAATTGGGATAATTTTCCTTTGCTATTGTCTTACTGTATGTATAATTATTCTATCATTTGTGCTCAGGGTTGTTCCCACCGACAGCTGTAAACTCTTTAAAATAACAAAACAGCAGTCAGATAAAACCCTTTTCAAACTAATTTATCTGTGCCGTGTGTGCTTCTCTTTCCTGTCCACCCGGTTACATACTTATTAAGTGTAACGCTGCATTCCAGGCAACTCATAACCCGTGTTTTTCCAAACTTCTACCTGTGAAAGTGCACTAGAACGGCAGTCAAACCCTTGACTTCCCACCCGTGAACTCGTACTAGATCGATGTACTCCTAGTTCTGCGCTCTGACGTCACATAGCCCGTGAAAAAACCATGGCAGCCCCTACGGATGCGGTGTTTCTGCAAGTGGTACACAAAGAGAAATAGACTTTTGGACAATATAACATTGCAATCGGATTAATAATAATATAATAATAATAAATAATACACACAAGATTATGTATTACAATGTTATATGTCTGAAACGATAAGTAAGTCGTGAAAGTATATCGCCACATGGAAATGTTGGGTATAGCTAACATTAAGGTAACATTAGGTAAACCTGAACTTGACCATGCAAACGATCATAAAAAAACTATTTCTCAGCATAGTCAGGCTCGTCCATGCACCAGAAGAGTTTGGCCTGGAAGACCTGGAGGATCGCCATGGAGTGAAGCGCCAAGATCGCTTGTCCAGCCGATGTGTAGGCTAGAGGTCTGCACGGGCTTTAAACTGAAGCCCGAACCCAGCCCGTACCTGAGATCGTCTGACCCGACCCGAGCGGCACAGTTAAATTTAGAGCCCGAACCCGAAATAGTTTCCCCCCCCACAACAAATAGCCAACAAAAAAAAGGCTGCATTTCATGATTGCATGCAACGGTCAGTAAACAAATACACAAAGAAACAGATTCATCAAGGCTCGGCCATTTCACAAGGCAAAATAAAAAACACTTACCAGTTATGAAAGTTTGTGAACATCAGGAGCAGAGATCGCATACATTCTGCCGAGTTTATGAATGGTTGTATGGACAAGACGATAATTCTTCCCCCGTGCAAATTATGGTAATTTTTGTCAGTTAAGACTCGTTACTTTAAATCAGACTTACGATCTTAAATAAGTAGATCGTATTTATTTGAACTAATTAATAATTTATTTGAATTAGAGAGAGAAAGAGAGAGAGAGAGGGATGAAAGTTACGTGTGTGAACCTGCCTCTGCGCATCTCTCTCTAGAAGCAATGAGGCTAGTTACTTCAAAATCAGCGCTTTTACCCCCTCATTGCAGAGAAATATGAGGTAGCCTATCGAAGCTATTTTAGTAATAAAAGTTTTTGTCCTGTTTTGTGCGATCTCTGATATCTGTGTGCAATAATGTGTGTCTGCGTGCGTTTATGAAAGCAGCGTTGCCTCTGTTTGGTTTGGATATAGATTTGGTTGATTTGGATATAGTTTTGGTTTAGCTACAAACACGAACCCGACCCGAGGTCGGGTAGCAGACTTCTAGTGTAGGCGCGTCCAGCGAGTGCTGAAGTCGTCCTACAGGGCTTGGATGAGTGGGCACCACAACCTGGTGAGTTCTTCGTAAACCTCCGGGAAGAATGGTGAAGCTCGCTGATGAGGGGCTTGACAGCGCCCCGGCAGGAGCCACTCATTTACATTTTACATTTATGCATTTAGCAGATGCTTTTATCCAAAGCGACTTACAGTGCATTCAGGCTATACATTGTTTTTTGTCAGTATGTGTGTTCCCTGGGAATCGAACCCACAACCTTTTGCGCTGCTAACACAATGCTCTAACCACTGAGCCACAGGAAGACAGGATATGAAAGGATATCCGGCGGAGACCACTCCAGGCCAAGCTCGTCCACAGCTCTTGACAGGATGGGGAAAAGTTCGGCATCCGTGCCTGGCTTAGGCTCGCTGGATTCTCCAGACTGAGGGAGGGCGGGGTCATAGATCAAGCTCGACAGCTCCTCTCCGTCTGATGCAGCCATTAACACGCTGTCATCGAGGATCTCATCTTCACTTCCCCCGAACGAGACCATCACTGGTCGAGAGGGCGCGAGGGGTGGAGTCGCTCTCTAGAAAGAAAGCTCTCCACAAGCACAGAGAGGTGAGACTCATATCCACACAGTGGGGACATTCCGTCTAGGTGAGTGCTGTTTCAGCGTGGGCGGCGCCCAAGCATGAAACACACTCACCGTGACCGTCAGCGGCGTGCAGGGGAGCCCTGCACAAGTTAGAGTTACGGCGCAGCATTTGCAACAGCGCAGAGAGAGAAAAAAAAGCTTGTGTTGTAGAATGACCTAGACCTATAGAAGAAAATGTAATAAAAATAAATTGAAATGGAGTTTATGACGTCTGTCCAGGTTCAGATACTGGGCCATCAGACAGGATAGAATCTCGACACGATCTTGGGAGAACTGCCGGGAGAAAAGAAGACAGTGTTGCATTAATGCTTGGTGAGATTTAGAATAAAAGCACTGGGATGCTTCAGTATAAGTACTGCCTTCATGGCAGTAAGGACTACATGTCTTTGCCAAATAGATTTTCCAAATTGTGGTAGGAATTTAGATTTTTTTGGATAATTTTTCATTTTGTTAAACATCTGTAAAATGCAACAATCTGGTGGGACAAATGACTCTTTCATGTTGTAAGCAAGTCACCGAATCACTGGCATGAAATCCCTCATAACTGAAGGTATTGCACTGTCGGTTCACTTGGTGCTTGGATCATACAATTTAGTTGCACTGAGTAGAAAAGCAATAACATTTACATTTAGTAATTTAGCAGATGTTTTTATCCAAAGCGACTTACAGAAGCATTTGATTGGAAGCAATCAAAATCAACAAAAGAGCAATTATATGCAAGTGCTAAGACAAGTCTCATCTAGCAGTAAACGTAGCACGTTTTTGTATTTATTATATGACAAATAAAAAGAAAACCGAATAGAAAAAGAATAGAGTGAGCTAGTGTTAGATGCCTTTTTTGATTCTGTTAATTGTATCATAAATAAAAATTATACTATTTCTCAGCATAGTCAGGCTCGTCCATGCACCAGAAGAGTTTGGCCTGGAAGACCTGGAGGATCGCCATGGAGTGAAGCGCCAAGATCGCTTGTCCAGCCGATGTGTAGGCTAGAGGTCTGCACGGGCTTTAAACTGAAGCCCGAACCCAGCCCGTACCTGAGATCGTCTGACCCGACCCGAGCGGCACAGTTAAATTTAGAGCCCGAACCCGACATAGTTTCCCCCCCCACAACAAATAGCCAACAAAAAAAAGGCTGCATTTCATGATTGCATGCAACGGTCAGTAAACAAATACACAAAGAAACAGATTCATCAAGGCTCGGCCATTTCACAAGGCAAAATAAAAAACACTTACCAGTTATGAAAGTTTGTGAACATCAGGAGCAGAGATCGCATACATTCTGCCGAGTTTATGAATGGTTGTATGGACAAGACGATAATTCTTCCCCCGTGCAAATTATGGTAATTGTTGTCAGTTAAGACTCGTTACTTTAAATCAGACTTACGATCTTAAATAAGTAGATCGTATTTATTTGAACTAATTAATAATTTATTTGAATTAGAGAGAGAAAGAGAGAGAGAGAGGGATGAAAGTTACGTGTGTGAACCTGCCTCTGCGCATCTCTCTCTAGAAGCAATGAGGCTAGTTACTTCAAAATCAGCGCTTTTACCCCCTCATTGCAGAGAAATATGAGGTAGCCTATCGAAGCTATTTTAGTAATAAAAGTTTTTGTCCTGTTTTGTGCGATCTCTGATATCTGTGTGCAATAATGTGTGTCTGCGTGCGTTTATGAAAGCAGCGTTGCCTCTGTTTGGTTTGGATATAGATTTGGTTGATTTGGATATAGTTTTGGTTTAGCTACAAACACGAACCCGACCCGAGGTCGGGTAGCAGACTTCTAGTGTAGGCGCGTCCAGCGAGTGCTGAAGTCGTCCTACAGGGCTTGGATGAGTGGGCACCACAACCTGGTGAGTTCTTCGTAAACCTCCGGGAAGAATGGTGAAGCTCGCTGATGAGGGGCTTGACAGCGCCCCGGCAGGAGCCACTCATTTACATTTTACATTTATGCATTTAGCAGATGCTTTTATCCAAAGCGACTTACAGTGCATTCAGGCTATACATTGTTTTTTGTCAGTATGTGTGTTCCCTGGGAATCGAACCCACAACCTTTTGCGCTGCTAACACAATGCTCTAACCACTGAGCCACAGGAAGACAGGATATGAAAGGATATCCGGCGGAGACCACTCCAGGCCAAGCTCGTCCACAGCTCTTGACAGGATGGGGAAAAGTTCGGCATCCGTGCCTGGCTTAGGCTCGCTGGATTCTCCAGACTGAGGGAGGGCGGGGTCATAGATCAAGCTCGACAGCTCCTCTCCGTCTGATGCAGCCATTAACACGCTGTCATCGAGGATCTCATCTTCACTTCCCCCGAACGAGACCATCACTGGTCGAGAGGGCGCGAGGGGTGGAGTCGCTCTCTAGAAAGAAAGCTCTCCACAAGCACAGAGAGGTGAGACTCATATCCACACAGTGGGGACATTCCGTCTAGGTGAGTGCTGTTTCAGCGTGGGCGGCGCCCAAGCATGAAACACACTCACCGTGACCGTCAGCGGCGTGCAGGGGAGCCCTGCACAAGTTAGAGTTACGGCGCAGCATTTGCAACAGCGCAGAGAGAGAAAAAAAAGCTTGTGTTGTAGAATGACCTAGACCTATAGAAGAAAATGTAATAAAAATAAATTGAAATGGAGTTTATGACGTCTGTCCAGGTTCAGATACTGGGCCATCAGACAGGATAGAATCTCGACACGATCTTGGGAGATACTGCCGGGAGAAAAGAAGACAGTGTTGCATTAATGCTTGGTGAGATTTAGAATAAAAGCACTGGGATGCTTCAGTATAAGTACTGCCTTCATGGCAGTAAGGACTACATGTCTTTGCCAAATAGATTTTCCAAATTGTGGTAGGAATTTAGATTTTTTTGGATAATTTTTCATTTTGTTAAACATCTGTAAAATGCAACAATCTGGTGGGACAAATGACTCTTTCATGTTGTAAGCAAGTCACCGAATCACTGGCATGAAATCCCTCATAACTGAAGGTATTGCACTGTCGGTTCACTTGGTGCTTGGATCATACAATTTAGTTGCACTGAGTAGAAAAGCAATAACATTTACATTTAGTAATTTAGCAGATGTTTTTATCCAAAGCGACTTACAGAAGCATTTGATTGGAAGCAATCAAAATCAACAAAAGAGCAATTATATGCAAGTGCTAAGACAAGTCTCATCTAGCAGTAAACGTAGCACGTTTTTGTATTTATTATATGACAAATAAAAAGAAAACCGAATAGAAAAAGAATAGAGTGAGCTAGTGTTAGATGCCTTTTTTGATTCTGTTAATTGTATCATAAATAAAAAGAAAACTAGTGGTGGGCCGTTATCGGCGTTAACGTGCTGCGTTAACGTGAGACTCTTATCGGCGATAAAAAAAAATATCGCCGTTAATCTATTCTCAAAGTTGGGTTAGGAGCTGGGTCTATTCTACGCAAGCTATGATGACTTTCACCCTGATATTTTAGCGCGGATGTATACGTAGCCGAATTGCACTGTAGGGGGAGTGGGCGGGACCGGGAATAGATATCCAACTTTACACACAAATATACGTTTTATATAAATAAACTATAAACTGTATATTTTAATTCTGAACTCAATTCTAGTTGCCCTGTCTCTTTATGCTCTCCTCCTGTTTGCTTTGGTGTGGCTGGTTAAGTGAATGACGCAGTCCGTGATGGACAGATTGTTAACGGCTGGTCTATGTGGTAATACCTGCTTCCTGGATGGAGCAGCTGCTACGCTAATTGTCTTACTGTTTCTATGTTACTGCCACGGGATTAACATCCCGTGGTAGTTAGGAATTACACAAGCTTCATTCTGGATCCTACCCTTAAACGATAGAGATGACCGAACACCTGAGAAGAGACGATGACAACCCCTCCGAGGACCTCCGAGATGAGCCCCAGAGACAGATCTCCAGTGAGGACCTCGTCACCTAGACATCCATCGGGGAAAGACCCCTGGAACCAGTGGACCACTTACACTCTGACTTTGCTGCAGTTGGAACAAACTACTGATTCGTCTGGCCGGAGGGGAACTGGCCCCCCGACTGAGCCTGGTTTCTCCCAAGGTTTTTTTCTCCATTCTGTCACCGATGGAGTTTTCGTTCCTTGCCGCTGTCGCCTCTGGCTTGCTCAGTTGGGGACACTTCATTTCCAGCACAATCATCGACTTGATTGCACAGATATTATTTAAACTGAACTAAGCTGGACAATGCCATTACTAAATTCAATAATGAAATGCATTCAGCAGATAATTGAGTGTTAAATCCTGTCATTTTACATTATTGACAAAATTTGCCTATTTTGATATTGTGCAGTGCTTTGTTACAATTTGTATTGTTAAAGGCGCTATATAAATAAAGGTGACTTGACTTGACTTGACTAATACACTCGGGCAGGACATCCAAACGCTCACCTATCATTCATCAACCTCAAATATGGCTTTTCATCTGAAAGATGTATGTAGTAGCAACTTTACATGGCCGCTCAATATGATGTTAACTAGAGAAATGTGCGCTATTGAAGTGTTTGTGTGGAAAGTGGAAGCGCGTTTGCTGCAGGACAGGCTCCGGTGCGCTCACTTGCTCTTACAATCTCCGTCATTTTTGGTCATACAGATAAAAGTAGCCTAATACATCTTTCGAATCTGTAAAGACTCTACGTTTATTTGTGTGCACTCAGAATAACAACGAAACGTTGCGCTTTTAAGCAAACAGGATGCGCTTTAGGTCTCATGTGAACTTGAGCGAGAAACTTCGAAACTCCGTCTTTGAAAAATATATCTATAGAGAGTGAAATGTCTAAAAAATAAAAATAGAAGACGTGTGTGTTAGCATGGATGATGTCAGCCATCTGTGTGTATGCCTAACGTTACTGTGAAATTACCACATCAAACGTGACGTGCTAACATGGATGCAGCTATGCAGCCGCCGGGTTTGCTTCAGGGAAAAATTATTTTTAAGAAGCTTCCCAATGGAAACTGTAAACAGTTCATCACGACCTCTTATGTAGGCCTACAGTTCAAAATTCATGTTTAACTGAATAAACAGTTAGTAAACACAAGTACATCTTATTGAACATAATTTATTTTCATCACCAATTATCATAGTAGAACAGCTTTCTCAAGCAGTTTGTGATGCATTTTGGAAACAGGAGATGAGCCCCTGGTCTAATGCGCCACCTGGCTTGAGAAACCCGTTCTCAAAGACTTACTTTTAGTCATTATTTGGGTAGCACACATATTCTGAATGCCTTCGGCAGAATTCAAATGAGCCATTTTAATCTAGATTAATTCCAAGATTACAGTGAGATTAATCTAGATTAAAAAAATTAATCTATGCCCACCACTAAAGAAAACAAATAGATAGAATACAAAAAAATTAGAAGAGCTAGTTAGTTTTTTTTATAAAGAAAGCAAGCATTAAATGAAAAGAGTGCAAGTCTAAAAGGGACTATATTTATATATTATACATTCATTGTTAATACTAACTTCATTTGAATGGTAACAACTCTATAGTTTCTTATTATTCTAACGGAATTAATTCAAACAAAGTAAGAATTAGATGTGAAAGATGACATGTTTAATTAGGTTAGGGGAAAGAAAAGACCATTTATGGGAAATTACATCTGTTTTGTTACATAAAGCAACTAATTTTATGTTAACTATATCTTCCTCTTTTCAGTCACAGAGCACTTTATTTTGAGAGTCGTTTAAGTGAGAGAAAATATGTAAATTAGTCCAGATTGGGGGAATTGTAATTTTTTTTATAATTGATTTTATGTAAATATTTTTTTGTTGATATTGTCAGACTTTGTCTTCCTCTGCCTTTGTTTCCTCACCCTTATATGGTCCTTCCTGTTCCCCATCATTAGAGTTAATTAGTCTTCGTCTGTGTCTTGATTATGTCCCAGGTGTTTCCAGTTATGTCTCCCTATATATAGTCTGTTCTGCCCCATGTTTCCTGTGGATTATTGTTAATGTTAATGTCATGTGTGTCAAGCTGTTTGGATGTCCTTCCCCGTGTTCCTGTGTCTCCTCCGTTTGTTATTCATTAAATACCCCGTTTGTTACAATCCTCGTCTCCTCATTCCTGGATCCCCGTGTGTCCCGTGACAGAATAATCCACCCAAAACAAGATGGAGTTCACCGGCGTCTGCAGCTCAACGAGCCCGTCACCGTTCGCGGCACACGTAAGCCCGCTGGTGTCTCCGCTGGTCCCGTCCAGCTCATCTTCGTCTCCGCTGGTCCTGCCCAGCGCATCTTCGTCTCCGCTGGACCTGCCCAGCGCATCTTCGTCTCCGCTGGTCCTGCCCAGCTCATCTTCGCTGGTCCCGCCCAGCTCGTCTTCGTCTCCGTTGGTTCCGCCCAGTTCCGCGCTACCCGAGTGCCCCCAGGTGCCCCTGGGCTTGTTAGTAGTTTTTGAGGGGATGGTTTGGAGACCAGACCCAGAGCCTGCTCCTCACCAGCGCTCTCTAGCGCCTACTCCTCGCCAGTGCCCTCCGGTGCCTGCTCCTCGCCAGCGCCCTCCGGTGCCTGCTCCTCGCCAGCGCCCTCCGGTGCCTGCTCCTCGCCAGTGCCCTCCGGTGCCTGCTCCTCGCCAGCGCCCTCCGGTGCCTGCTCCTCGCCAGCGCCCTTCGGTGCCTGTTCCTCGCAAGTGCTTTCCACAGCAACCACGAGAGTCAACGCTACCAGAGCGCCCACGAGAGTCAGCGCCACCCGAGCGCCCAAGAAAGTCAGCGCCACTCGAGCGCCCACGAGAGTAAGCGCCACCCGAGCGCCCCCAAGAGTTGGTCCCGTCCAGCTCACCTTTGCCTCCGCTGGTCCCGTCCAGCTCACCTTTGCCTCCGCTGGTCCCGTCCAGCTCACCTTGGCCTCCGCTGGTCCTGTCCAGCTGGCCTTCTGCGCTTCCCGAGCGCCGCCGAGACTCAGCACTTCCCGAGCGCCCACGAGAGTCTGCGCTTCCCGAGCGCCCCAGAGTCTCGGCACTACCCGAGTACCCACGAGACTCAGCACTACATGAGTGCCCACGAGAGTCAGCGCCACCCGAGCGCCCACGAGAATCAGCGCTTCCAGAGCGGCCCCGAGGCTCGCCTGCTGCGCTTCCCGAGCGCCCCAGAGACTCAGCACTACCCGAGTGCCAACGAGAGTAAGCGCTTCCAGAGCGCCCCCAAGAGTTGGTCCTGTCCAGCCCACCTGTGCCTCCGCTGGGTCCGTCCAGCTCTCCAGAGCCCCGGCTGGTTCCGTCCGGCTCCCCAGAGTCCTAGCGACCACGCCTCCAGAGAGCCCCCCAGAGATGAAGAGTTTCCCCAAGAAAAGTTTGGGGGGGGGGGGCGACCCGCCATGGAGGCCTCCCAAGCTCCCCGATCCGCCATGGCCGCCCGAGCTCCCTGCTCGGCCATGGCCGCCCGAGCTCCATGATCCGCCATGGTCTCCTGAGTCCCCGGATCCACCATGGCCGCCGGAGTGCCCGGATCCGCCATGGCCGCCTGAGTCCCCGGATCCGCCGTGGCCGCCGGAGTCCCCGGATCCGCCATGGGTCCCGGAACGGGCACCACCCTGGAGGCCACCTGTCCGGTCTCCAAGTCCAAGAGCGCCCATCCCCCCTCCCCTTTCGATGTTATACGGCACGGGACGCACCTATTGGAAGGGGGGGGTGGGTGGTAATGTCAGAATTTGTCTTCCTCTGCCTTTGTTTCCTCACTCTTATATGGTCCTTCCTGTTCCCTATCATTAGTTAATTAGTCTTCGTCTGTGTCTTGATTATGTCCCAGGTGTTTCCAGTTATGTCTCCCTATATATAGTCTGTTCTGCCCCATGTTTCCTGTGGATTATTGTTAATGTTAGTGTCATGTGTGTCAAGCTGTTTGGATGTCCTTCCCCGTGTTCCTGTGTCTCCGTGACAGATATTTGCATAGATTTTTGTTTGTAGATGCTGTCAATTATAGTTCTTGGAAAGAAAATCTGAATCGGTAGATCACATGCCCCAAAAAATGGGAATCGGCCAAGAAAATTGCAATCGGTGCATCTCTACTGAGAACATTATATTTCACACACTTTTATTTTCCACACCCCTAATGTACGTGTATAGTTTAATACAAAGGATCAAAAACCAATCACAAAGAGCACTTTTTTCATAAAAAAAAATGAAATGCAGTGGTATGCAGAAAAAAAACGCCATAAAGTCTCGAGACATTTTTATTTATTTGTTAAGTTGAAATTACATTGTTACATGGCTTTCTAAACGTGCGGCTCTCTCTGCACGAGAGTGCAACGGTGACATATGTCCCATTTCTTCTGCAATATTTTGAATGAGCAGCGCCGCATCCAGTAAGTTCAACTCGATAGGCTAAAAAAGCTTTAAAATGCAAGGACACCTACAGCGTCATCTCATCATGTGTACCACATAAGGCTGCCTGACGCACATCTGAATGTGGATTTTTATTTTAAATTCAACGAATATTTTTTTTTTTTTGACAGCCTTATATATTTGTATATGGATTTATTCTGCTTTCAGAAGTGGTGCAGAAGCATGATGTGAAAATGTGTGAATCCTGATGTTCTGTTATGCTGCTACTTGCAAAGTGTAACTACATGTAATTGAATTTAAAACTAAATCCCTGGAAAACAATTTTTTATATTTTTAATGCCAATTGTCCATTCTGATTTAATTGTAATGTAACCAGTCTTGCCGGTTAGGTTATTAATCTGTTATTAATCTCCCTGTTATTATCTCCAGGGAGAAAAAAAAATATCCCTCCCTTCCCTATACTACGATTTTTGCTGGTTTCAAAACCCACACCGCACTGTATTGCCTGCTATTGATTTTCATTTAAATGTAATTATTTACCATTTGGTGAGATTCTCAGAAAACCTCTAATGGCAGCACATTGTCATTACGACTTGCTTATGATGACTTGACGAGAGCGTGGGCATTTATTTCATGTTGGATGCATCAGCGTCACAGTTGTATAGGCCATACTATTTGAATTTCATTACTGGTTGACTGCCGAATTAAAATATTTAACAGAATGATAAAATAATGTTATTATTAACTTGTAAACATATCCTAATTTTGTATTTCCCAATTGTCCAAAATTGATTCTCATAATTTTTATGTTTTCATTTCAGGCCTGGTGAAAGTGAAAGAGGAAAGACAAGATCTGAATGAAGTGGAGGAGAAGCATCAGGATCAGAAAGATGCTGAAGAACAATCAGTTAATTGCTCCAAAACTGAAAAGAGTTGCTCACAAAGCAACATTCAGATAACAGAAGTCAAAAGGCCTTTCACCTGCTCTGAATGTGGAAACACCTTTAAACATAAAAGAAGTCTTACATACCACACGTTAATTCATGCTGGAATAAAGCCTTTCAGCTGCTCTCAGTGTGGAAAGAGTTTTACACAGAAAAAACAACTCCATGATCATGTCCTTGTTCACTCTTCAGAAAAGCCTTTCAGCTGCTCTCAGTGTGGAAAAACTTTCACACGTAAAGCAAACCTTAAAAATCACATGATAACTCATAGTGGGAAAAAGCCTTTCAGCTGCTCTCAGTGTGGAAACACATTCACGTGTAAAGGAAGCTTGAAGAAGCACATGTTAATTCATGCTGGAATAAAGCATTTCGTCTGCTCTCAGTGTGGAAAGAGTTTTATACAGAAAGGACACCTTAAGATTCATTTGGTAACTCACTCTTCAGAAAAGCCTTTCAGCTGCTCTCAGTGTGGAAGGAGTTTTACACAGAAAAATCAACTCAATGATCATGTTCCTGTTCACTCTTCCAAAAATACATTCACCTGCTCTCAGTGTGGAAGAAGTTTCTCACTGGAAAAAAAACTTAATGAGCATGTGCGTATTCACTCTTCAGATAAGCCTTTCACCTGCCCTCAGTGTGGAAACACTTTCACACGTAAAGCAAGCCTTAACAATCACATGATAATTCATAGTGGGACAAAGCCTTTCAGCTGCTTTCAGTGTGGAAACACTTTCAAACGTAAAGGATGCCTTAAGAATCACATGTTGATTCACAATGGAATAAAGTCTTTTACCTGCTCTCAGTGTGGAAAGAGTTTTATTCAGAAAGGACACCTTACGGTTCATATGATAACTCACTCTTCAGGAAAGCCTTTCAGCTGCTCTCAGTGTGGAAACACTTTCAAACGTAAAGAATGCCTTAAGAGTCACATGTTAATTCATACTGGGAAAAAGCCTTTTACTTGCTCTGTTTGAAAAGTGTTTCACATTTAACCAATGATTTAATAGTCACATGAGAATCCACACTAAATTGAAGTCATCTGTGTGAGAAGAGTTTTAAATGGAAAGCTGGGCTCAGAGCTCATCCTCATTGCTCTCACTCTGCCGTGAGGAAATTGAACTGATCTGGACCTAGATTTCCAAGGGTTGACTCTTTAAAAAGGCATGAGAAAATAATGCTTGAGAAAATGAAAACTCTGCTGTGAGTGTGGGAATAGCTTTAATACAGACGAGTACTCTATAGAGAAAATATAGCAGCAACTTGGACTGAAGTAAAGTGAAGCAACATTTACATCCATATTTAAAAGTATTTTTTTCTCAGAATCTTGAATTTATTCCTGATGTAAACAGACAAAAAGCTGATTCTGACTTGAATTTGTGAACTGAATTTATTTTTTTACACGAGTTTCACAATTTTAGTTGAATTACTGAAATAAATGAACTTTTCCACGACATTCTAATTTATTGAGATGCACCTATATATGACTTTACTTGGAAAAAAGTGTAAAAGTTGATATGCAAATATGAATTATTTTTGCATGTAATGCATTTCTACTAGGGGTGTACCGATATTGATGATAACCGTGATATTCAAAGCAATGATTATCGGTATCATGTTAATTTAGTGTGTGACGATATACCGGTATTAGCTATAACCGCAATATTTAAAATGAACGGGACTCTTGACAACATGTAAATACTCCAGCGCAAGTAACTGGTTGACCTCCAGGTGGCAGTATTGCGCTTTAACCCTGACACCTATGGCAAGCCGTTTTAGCCTAAAATATACTAAGTGTTACTCGTCGTAATTGCATTTTTACTAGTAACAATTCAATTAGAGAGCTCTACAATTTAATTATTACTAGTAACAATTACAATTAGAGAGCTCTCTAAATCAATATTTACTAGTTACAATTACAATTAGACAGCTCTACAACTAAATTCTTACTAGTAACAATGCCAATTAGAGAGCTCTCTAATCATATTCTTACTAGTAACAATTATAATTAGAGAGCTCTACAATTAAATTCTTACTAGTAACAATGCCAATTACAGAGCTCTCTAATTCAATTCTTACTAGTAACAATTCCAGTTAGAGAGCTCTACAAATGAATTTTTACTAGTAACAATTCCAATTAGAGAGCTCTCTAAATACATTTTTACTAGTAAGAATTCTAATTAAAGAGTTCTCTAATTCAGTTTTTACTAGTAACAATCCCAATTAGAGAGCTCTCTAAATACATTTTTACTAGTAAGTATTCTAATTAAAGAGCTCTCTAATTCAATTTTTACCAGTAACAATTCCGATTAGAGAGCTCTCTTATTTAATTATTACAAGTACAAATGCAATTATAGAGCTCTATAATTACATTTTTACTAGTAAAAAAACACATTAGAGATATGTTTAATTGCAGAGCACTGTAACTGAATTAAAGAGCTCTCTAATTCAGTTCTTACTAGTAACAACTGAATTAGAGAGCTCTCTAATTGGAATTCTTACTAGTAAAAACTGAATTAGAGAGCTCTCTAATTGAATTAAAAAGCTCTCTAATTCAGTTTTTACTCAAAATAATTGCATTGAAGAGCTCTCTAATTGGCATTGTTACTAGTAAGAATGCAATTGCAGAGCTCTCTAATTCAGTTAGAGAGCTCTCTAATACAATTGTTACTAGTACAAATTGCATTAAAGAGCTCTCGAACTTTAATTTTTACTAGTAAGAATACAGTTGTAGAGCTGTGTAATTGCATTCTTACTAGTAACAATGCCAATTAGAGAGCTCTACAATAGCGAGTCTTACTAGTAAGAATTGCATTGTAGAGCTCTCTATTTAAAGCGACCTCATTATGATAATTAGCCTCATGCATATTCATCTGGCTGAGAATGTGAAGCTGACATCATGCCATGTTGAGTTCTGGGAAGCTGTTTTGTTTTTTTCGCCTTACTGGGAAAATCGCGACACCTCTCCACTATTGAATTCAGGGCAGTATTTGATTTTCTGTCGTGATTGTGGAAAATGTCACCATATTATATCATTCATGCCGCAACGAAAATTGCAAAAGTAACTCCAGTACTCGTCCAGAGAAAACTGGACAGTGCAGTATTTTTTTTCGCTTTTTCTCTGTGTAAAAACCTCAAGGGAAGCAGGTCGAGGAGATGAGAAGAAGACACTGGAGAGTAAATCTATTAATAATGTTACTGATTAAACCCACCATCTGTCACTTAATAAAATAATCGTATTGCTGCATGTTTATGAAAGTTTTGATTTTGTTTGGTTTAATAATTAACATTATTTTGCGAGTATGATTCTCACTCGGCTTGTGAATTAGCGAACTTGAACAGGGATATAAGGCTTAATACAAATGTTGCTTAAGGTACCAATAGTGATTAGACAAAATTATAAAGCATACTATGTGCAGATTCACATAAACCCAAAACAAAACAACACGCAGCGCGTTTCCCTCTCATGCACTGATACAGTATTAAAGATTACATTCTGTACACACCTTACTAATAAGGCTAAAAAACTGACTAACCCAAAATATAAACTTTAACTGTCTGTCTTAATGCATAAGCGTTTATTGCCATTTTCGAAAGGGAGGAAAACATTATTGCGTTAATATTCTGGTCTCGTACGTTTGTCTTTTATCATCACTTAGTACAGTAAACCAGCATTTTAAAATGCTTCAAAACTGTTCACAAGCTTCCACTGATTTGATTTTAGTTAGGAAGAGCGGGGCAATATCAACAATATCAACAAAACTTTTTATAAAATAAAGAAAACAATGATGCGCCTTCTCGTCTTGAACAGGAGTGCTTCACAAAAATGAACCGAAAGTCAGCAAATACATGCCTTACAGACACAATAAATATATCTATAGAAAGCTTTAAATTATTACTTAACGAAATAAATCAAATCGAAAACAAAAACTCTTTTATTATAATCCATGAAGATGCACTTCTCTCTAAAGGCGCGTCTAATGAGGAGACGGCGAGTCAGGATCAGCAACTTCATCTTTGGGTTTTAGTAACCCAACTAGTTTATTAGTAAATAATTCAAATATCTCCTTACTATTTCCCCCTGACACATTCATGGTAATTACTTTTGCCTGGCCTTTATGGCTTTATTGCGTGTATTTACAAATTTAAAAAACGGGGACATGTTTTTGTTTGTTTTATAATTGTTGTGGTTTCCATATTAATATAACTGTATGACCAAATACATAAATAAATAAAAAGAAAGAAAGCAAGAAATTATAAAACTCATTTTGTCAGGAGTGACCACTGGCCAATTAGCCAACAGATGTAAATTCTTCCTGCATGTTACAGTGCATAATAAACACCAAAATGAGATGATGCCATCATTACCAGACATTTTGACAAAGACTAGCATTTTTTTAAAGAAACATTTGTGTGTCTTCTTCACTTGTAAGTAGACCATAAAGATGTAAATTAATTTAATGATAAAATATTATAAAAAAAAAAAAACATATCCAAGCTGTCATCTCACTTTAAAGGTCATTCTGACACAATGAAAATGCTATTAATTCATGGGGCTTTTATTTTGAAGTGTATCACCACAGGCGGGATTTGGTAAGGCAATGGGTGTAATCGAAAATCCGTTTTGCATCTAATTAATACAGGTTTTTACTAGTAAGAATGCAATTGTGGAGCTCTGTAACTGGATTTCTTACTAGTAAGAATTGAATTAGAGAGCTCTGTAATTACATTTTTGCTAGTGAGAACTGAATTAGAGAGCTCTCTAATTGGCATTGTTACTAGTAAGAATTGAATTGTAGAGCTCTCTAATTTAATTGTTACTAGTAAGAATGCAATTGCAGAGCTATTTAATTTAATTAGAGAGCTCTATAATTTAATTGTTACTAGTAAGAATTGCATTAAAGAGCTCTCTAATTGTAATTATTACTAGTAAGAATCGAATTGTATAGCTCTCTAATTCAGTTCTAGTAAGAATGCAATTGCAGAGCTATTTAATTTAATTAGAGAGCTCTATAATTTAATTGTTACTAGTAAGAATTTAATTAGAGAGCTCTCTAATCATAATTGTTACTAGTAAGAACTGAATTAGAGAGCTCTTTAATTCAGATCTTACTAGTAAGAATGCTCTCTAATTTAATTGTAGAGCTGTCTAATTGTAATTGTAACTAGTAAATATTGATTTAGAGAGCTCTCTAATTGTAATTGTTACTAGTAATAATTTAATTGTCGAGCTCTCTAATTGAATTGTTACTAGTAAAAATGCAATTACGACGAGTAACACTTAGTATATTTTAGGCTAAAACGGCTTGCCATAGACACCTGTCACACAAGAAGAAGATGCAGCTCTCACAGTCGCAGCTTCTCAGAGAAAAGCCGTGTTCATCAGAGTATGTTCCAGGGGCATAGCAAGCTTTTCAAAAGTGCGGAGGATGGATGTGGTTTGTTTGTTAACAATAAAAACGATGAATACAATGACAGAAGGGTACAAAAGGTATAACATACAAGATATAAAAAGCTTCTCATTTAAATGAGTGATACTAGAAAAGTATAAAAACACACTCAGAACACACAGAAAATAAGTCAAAACTCTGTAGTAACACACTATCCTCTATGCACTAGACAATTTTCCAAACACTGCTATGTGTACACAATCCCACAAAAGACTCAGCAATATATGTATGTTTACATGCTCCTGCACCAGGAGCGTAGCCAGAAAGGAGAGACTGGATGTGCATCAGAAAAACTGGGTGTGCCACATTTATTGTCAGATTAATGCAAATTAAAAAAAAAAAAAAAAAGCATGCTTATTGGGTATTAATATGTTAGTTTAACCATTTCATTTGTGTGTAGGCTACATGTGTCTGTTAACCTATTCTCCGTTTTGGATGTCTTTCAAAATCACTATTTTATATCTGCAACAAAGTGAGTGAGCGTGTCTGTGTGTGTGTGTGTGTGTGTGTGTGTATGTATGTGACAGAGAGAGAGACCGTTTTAATGAATTCTCCATTGTGAATGTGTTCTATTGTCAGCCCTGCATTTCACATTGGCCTACCAGGGGTCTCCAACCCTGCTCCTGGAGAGCTACCGTCCTACAGATTTCAGCTCCAACCCCAATCAAACACACCTGAACCAGCTAATCACAGTCTTCAAGGCTACTTGTTAATTTCGGACAGGTGTGTTGGAGCAGGGTTGGAGATCCCTGATATAAACTCGTAAAAAGAGAAGACTTGCGAAGAGTATTGTCACCTGTCATTTATTTCAAATATCTATTTCTGCAACAAAATATGTGTGCATGTATGTCCGTATATGAGTGTGTCTCTGTGTGTATCTGTGTAAGCAAGCTTAATGATTATTAATATGATAGTTTAACCATTTCATATCTATGTGTGTGTGTGTGTGTGTGTGTGTGTGTGTGTGTGTGTGTGTGTGTGTGTGAGCCTATTGTCCATTTTCGATGAGTTTCACTGTCAGCTATGCATCCAGCTATGTTGGCCTAGACCCTAAAAGCATACCACCTTAGGCCTTAAAATTCTTGAACCCTGGTTATCGCTGCTTGCAGCTATATTTTTGTTGTTGTTGTTGTTTTTTTCCATTTTCCGAAGCTTTCTCGCTCAAGAGGGTCACCGACAATCACATACAGTATAACCTACAACAGCTCTTTAACTGCGCTCTAGTCAAACGCGCTCACATAGCCTAATCATTAACTACACACATCATAAACCCCTTTTAGGCAAGTACAATTTATGTCACATATTTTAATAAGACTAAACTCCTATTTAACCTGATGATCACAGGTTTAATAAAAATACATTTTAAGTTTCTAATTATAACACCGCATTTCCACGGTTATTCAAACAACGAACAAATTATACAGTGAGCAAAGCACATTTACTTTATCAAAGAATAATCATTGACTTCAGTGACTAGGCGATGTAAAAATCTATTATGTAAAAACAGCTGTAGCTGCTGTACTAAATAAAAACAAAATGCTTTTAAATAATCCCTCCTTTTTTAAATCATTAACATTTTGCACATCCTGCAAGGGTGACTTAAACTGTAGCTATATAATGTTCCTTGGAAATTACTTTTGGTGGAATAAACAATCTTGAATAGATGTCTTGCAAGACACATTAGAGAAAGCAGTAAAATATTTTGTATACATTACATTCAGGATCGCCAACAACATAGCACAGTACATTTAATGGTGCCTGTTAGCTGCTCAAAGGGCGAGACGGCGTGGTCTGGCCTTGAATGCCTAAATTATGTTATTATTTCATTTGTTTGAAAATAATTTAAAATAGTAGTTACATTTTAAATTAACAAATATTGTAAGCACTGCTTAATCTGTAAATCGTGAGGTCCCTGAACAAATCCGTCCGGCAAGTTTTTTTAATATTATTATTGAACTTTCAAAAATACCAGATTCAACAGCAAGTTCATATATATATACGCTTTTATTTATGTAGGTGTGACGAGTGGGGCGGGGCCGAGAGCCGTGGGAACGGAGCGAGGCCGGTGGAGTGAATGATAATGAACGACACCTGCGCCACTCACCGGTCTCGAGTCCCACGGAGGAGCTTCGGAAGGAATAAAAGGAGGAGTGACGACATTGGAAGACGAGAGAGGACCAGGCCTGGATTTTACTTTATGTTTTGTGTGCGGCAGTCGTCCGCGAGGGGCTGCCGCTTTTCTGTTATGTTTGGTTATTTTGTTATTAAAATGTTTAAATGTTCGCCGGTTCCCGCCTCCTTCTTCCCGTATATACGAACTGCGTTACAGTAGGCTACACAGAGAAACAATACATAGAGAAACAAGATGCGCTTTCTGCCGTCTCATGCAGTCTCCGTGAAATGGAGCGCGTCACAGCAATGAACCGGCTACTTTATTAAACGAACGAACGAACCAAAAAATAAAAATCTTTAATTACGTCGGAATGAAAAGGTGCATTTCTTTATTAAAGTCAGCGTCGCATTCTGCAACTTTATCTTTTCAGCCGACACTGACTGAGAAGAAATTACTTGTTTATTAACGAATAATTAAAATGTTTTATTTTGCCTTTCCCCCAACATTCATAATCATTAGCCTACTTTTGCCGTTGCAAGCTTTAGACGTGTGCTTGGGCGCGGAATAGGCTATACGCCTGTATATTAAAGGATGGTTAGTAGCCTAAGTTATTATATTAATCAATTTATTTGTGACTAGTGAAATCTTTAGTCGGGGACAGGCCTTCTTGGCACAAGGAACCGATCAATTTTTTAAATAAAATGCTGTCAATTCGAAAAGTGCGCCTGCTAATCACGTCACGTTATATTGCAATGCAGAGTTGTGAATGCGTAATAATAAGTAAAATGTTTTTAATTTATTTCATTTCTTATGGGTGCAATGGCGGTGCTTTGGTCTTTCTTGGGGGTGCTGAAGCATCTGCTAGCCCCTCCTTTGCGCTGCCCATGTTTATTACGATTAAAAAAACAATAATTCTGCATCTGTTTTTAGGTGTGCCAGCTGCCACTGTGGGTGGCACCGGCACACCCTGGCACACCCGTGGCTACGCCCCTGTCCTGCACTACAAATCATCTTGTACTGTTCCCCAGCTAGCTGCTTGACTCACAATGTTTCTCTCTGCACATGTACAGTATTTATGTGAAGCATTCGCATAGTTTGTATTTTTTATCTTTATCTTTAGTTGTATAGGGTAAACTTTTATGGTAAACAGTTTTTATAGTTTGTATTTTCTATCTTTATCTTAAGTTGTATAGGGTAAACTTTTACATAGAGTATACTTAGTCAAAATCTGACAGTAGGTTAGTTGTGTATAGGTATATAGTGTTGTATGTCTGTATTTATGTAGCACCGGGGACCTGTGAGGCACGACATTTCGTTCCACTGTATGTCCCCTGTTACGTCCCTGCATGGTTGTGCGTTCCTGTCTCTCTCTCTCTCTCTCTCTCTCTCTCTCTCTCGCTCTCGCTCTCTCGCTCGCTCTCTCTAACCATCTAGGTTTGCTCCACCTCCAGTCTGCTGGAGGACTATAATTTGCTATCCGTGCCGTGACGTCACCTACTCCGCAGCAAATCAAGTTTCCCGCCACCAGTTAAAGGGACGCCGAAAGGACGCGAGGAGGCAACTTGTTTCGGCTGCTCTGTTTGTTTTGTTTTTGTACGCTCGTTATCTTTTTTTCTGTTACCTTCTCGTTTGAAATATTATTATGATACTTTCCCCTTTACGTTCAGTTTTTCCCTTTTGATGGCGTGGTCATCTAGAGTAAAGAGGACAGTTTATATGTCACGTGACTTACATAATACAAACACGTAGGAAATTCGATATGTATATATACACCAGGTAAGAGAGTGAACGCCACCTTCTGTATGTTTTGTGTTTGCTAGTTAGAGTATTTTATTTAGGGCGTTTGACGCTGAAGATTTGATGTCTTTTCTTTTCTTTTGTTTATTAGTTAGATTAGAGGTTTAATACAAAGTTAGAATGAGTTTTGTTTTGTTCTTTTCATTTCTTTGGCTTCACTAATACGTCCCCTTTTTTCTCTTGGGTTATTTATTTAATATCTTTTTGATCTGTAAATATTTTGCCTATTTTTCATTGCTTATATTCAACATTTATTATTATTACGATTATTCACATCTTGTATAATTTCGTTTATGTAATAAATTATCTTTCTTTCGCATTACTTTGTACGTGTGTCCCTTGCCACCTAAATCACACCATTTATCATGACCTCAATGTTACCTCTTTTGACATGTAATTCATAAGAGTTCGTAACATTTAATGGGGGCTCGTCCAGGATCGTTCAATCCCAACTAAATTAGTTGTGATAATTTGTGTGTGTGTTGGTGGAAACTGACGTTACGTTATTTTTAGCGATGTACTTATGCGGAGTGGTATTGTTGTGCTCGTTTGCTGGTTGTGCAATATGGAAGTATTTAGCTTGCAGACGTTTATTGCCAGTCCGTCTTTAGAGCAGATTAATTTGTGCAGGAATCAAGATTTATTGCTGGTAGCTGATCACTATCAGATTGTTGTGAGTAAACAGGCTCTTAAAAGTGATATAAAGAGTAAGCTGATACAGCGTTTAAGAGAGACCAATGTTCTTCCTATGTCAAATACTAGGGGTGATGATGAGGCTGGTGGAGGCACATCTCAGTTTTTTGGATGATGAGGATAAGCGGAGTGGTAGAGCTGAGGCGGAGGTGATGGCCGATGCTAAGGCCGGCTTGCCACCGTTTGATCCATTCTCTCCAGGTTCTGTTGATTCCAGAGACGGCGCGCGACTGAGAGTCCGTCTAGCCCGTTTGCAATATGAGGCACAGGAGAAAGCCCAAGCACGTCAGGCTGAGCAAAATCTGCGGCTGGAGGTACGCAGGCTCGAAATTGAGGCTGAGACTCAGGTGAAGCTGCGACAGCTTGATCTTGAAGCAATGAAAGTTGCTGCCGGTTCAGCTGCGCAGCCGAATCCAGGTCAGCTCTCTGATGCTCCTCCGCGCACTGATCCATCCCAGGTTACATTTGACATAAGTAAGCACATTGCTTTAGTACCTCAATTTAGAGAATCAGAAGTAGATTCGTATTTTAATGCATTCGAACGCATCGCTACTTCTCTTCGTTGGCCTAAAGAGGTCTGGTCTTTATTATTACAGTGTAAATTGATTGGTAAAGCTCAGGAGGTTTGCTCTACTTTATCATTAGAGGAGAGTTTAAAGTACGAGTCTATGAAGTCTGCTATTCTTCGTGCTTATGAGTTGGTTCCAGAGGCATACAGGCAGAAGTTTAGGGGACATAAAAACAATTCTACCCAGACTTTCGTGGAGTTTGCAAGAGACAAAGGAATTTTATTTGACAAGTGGTGCACCGCCAGTAAGGTCCGTGACTTTAACGAGTTACGGGAGCTCGTACTGCTTGAAGAGTTTAAGGGATGCTTGCCCGATCGTGTTGTGGTTTACCTTAATGAACAGAAAGTAACTTCGTTGTCCCATGCAGCCGTGCTCGCGGATGAGTTTGTTTTAACACACAAAAATGTATTTGCATTTGTACGTCCAGAGAAGTCACAGCCTGTCCCTTTGCAAAACCAAATGTTACGTTTCAAGAACAGCCCGCCTCGTACTAGAGAGGATCGTGACTGTTTTTATTGTCACAAACAAGGGCATGTGATAGCAGACTGTCTGACTTTAAAACGCAAACAACAGTCACAACCTAAAAGCGTAGGGTTTGTGAAAGCTGTTAAGCTGACTGTTATTGTACCTCGTGAGGAGAAAATTGATGACAGTTACCGACCTTTTATCTTGAAGGGGTTAATTTCCTTAACTGGTAATCGTGAGGATCAGAAAGAAATAAGAATGCTCCGAGAAACAGGTGCAATGCAATCATTTATTGTGGCAGATAGGTTACCATTCTCTGAAGATACTTTCTGTGGCTCAAGTGTAATAATACAGGGCATTGAAATGAGTTGCATAAATGTACCATTACATCGTCTACATTTACAGACTGAGTTATGTACGGGTTTCGTGAGAGTGGCGGTACGTCCTTCTCTTCCGGTTCAAGGCGTTGATTTTATTCTTGGAAATGACCTGGCCGGAGGAAGAATATTGCCAGTGTTAGAGGTTGTTGACAAACCAGACGTATTTAGCCAGTCCGAAGATTTGTCTAAAACTTTCCCTGACGTTTTCCCCGCATGCGCGGTTACTCGCGCTCAGTCGCGCAAAGTGGGTAATATGGTGGATTTGTCTGACACTTTGTTTCTTCCTCTCCTTGCTGGTGACGAATCACTGTATACAGTTACTACTTCTGAGCAAAAAAATGCACAGTCAGAGGACATCAGTGTAAAAGTGTCTGACGCGGATACTTTAAAATTATCCGTATCACGTGAGAAAATTAGTGCTGCACAGAAAGAGGACCAGTCTCTCATCACTTCTTTTAAATCTGCTATCTCTCTTGATTTGGCTAAAGACAAGAAAGTTGCTTATTTTGTTGAAAATGATTTGTTGATGAGAAAGTGGTGTTCGAACGCAAAAGATTCCGATTGGGATGTTGTATATCAAATTGTTATTCCTTCTCCTTATCGTCAGCATGTTCTTTGTCTAGCGCATGATCATCAGCTTGCTGGTCATTTAGGAGTTACAAAGACATACAATAGGATATTGCAACATTTCTTTTGGCCAGGGTTAAAAAAACATGTTGTTCAGTACTGCCGTACCTGTCATACCTGTCAAACTGTTGGGAAGCCGAATCAGGTGATTCGTCCTGCTCCACTGTTTCCCATACCAGTGATTGGGGAGCCGTTCGAACATGTGATCATAGACTGCGTTGGACCATTGCCAAAAGCTAAATCTGGTAACCAGTTCTTATTAACCATAATGTGCGTGGCTACTAGATTTCCGGAAGCAATTCCATTAAGAAAAATCACTGCACCCGTTATTATCAAAGCGTTGGTAAAATTCTTTTCCACGTTCGGACTTCCTAAAATAATACAGAGTGATCAGGGCACAAATTTTTTATCCAGGCTTTTTAAACAAGTGCTGGAGTCGTTGGCAATTTCTCACCAAGTTTCAAGTGCGTACCATCCACAAAGCCAGGGCGCACTTGAACGCTTTCACCAGACACTTAAATCAATGCTACGAAAATATTGTCTGGACACTGCTAGAGACTGGGATGAGGGAGTTCCCTTGGTTTTATTCGCAGTAAGAGAGACTGTACAAGAATCTCTTGGTTTTAGTCCAGCCGAACTCGTATTTGGACATCAGGTAAGGGGACCTTTAAAAGTTCTTAAGGAACACATTTTAAACCCTGATTCGAGTAAGAACGCTAACGTTCTGGATTACGTAAGTACATTTCGAGATCGTTTACATACTGCTTGGTCACTAGCAAAAGAATCTCTTGCAAATGCTCAAAAAGGCATGAAGCGCAAGTTCGATCGGAAAGCAGTTGCGCGTTCTTTTACGTCTGGGGATGAGGTGCTGGTGCTTTTACCCGTTCCTGGATCATCTTTGTCGGCCCGTTTCTTTGGTCCTTATGTGGTGAAACAGAAAATGAGTGAAACTGATTATATGCTTTACACACCTGATCGAAAACGTCAAACCCGTGTTTGTCACATAAACATGTTAAAAGCTTACCATGCCAGGGAGAAGTCTGAGGAAAAAGCTTCAGAGAAGACTGCAGGGCCCGCTGTCTCTTCTGTCGCAATATACGTAGAACTGGTACCATCTTCTGGTATTTCGGGCGCTGACGAGGATGGTGTCGTGCTTCGCAATGCTCCTCAGCAGTGCGCAAGGTTAGCCAACTCAGAGATTTTAAACAATCTTCACTCTTATTTTAATCATTTAACTATGGACCAAGAAGCTGACGTTGTTAAAGTAATATCTGATTTTAACTGTCTGTTTAGTGATGTTCCTAAACAAACTAATGTCTTACAGCATGATATTGTTATAAATGGTGCTCGTCCTATTAAGCAACATGCTTATCGCGTAAATGCAGTTAAGAAATCTATTATGCGTCAGGAAGTAAGTTATTTGCTGGAGAATGATTTAGCCAAACCTAGTTGTAGTCCCTGGAGTTCTCCATGTCTTCTCGTTCCTAAACCTGATGGCACGTTTAGATTCTGCACCGATTTCCGAAAGGTGAACGCCGTAACGGTGCCAGACAGTTATCCTTTACCGCGAATGGAGGCCTGTATTGATAATATTGGATCTGCACGTTTTGTTACTAAGCTGGATATGCTTAAAGGGTACTGGCAGGTACCACTCACTCCACAAGCATCAGACATTTCAGCATTTGTAACCCCAGATACTTTCCTTCAGTACACCGCGATGGCTTTTGGACTCAGAAACGCTCCAGCAACTTTTCAGCATCTTGTAAATATTGTCCTAGCTGATGTACCGAATTGCAATGCATATCTCGATGATCTGGTTTTATATTCGGTGGAGTGGAAGGAACATGTGTGCTTGTTGAGAACAGTGTTTGAGCGTCTTCGTAAAGCTAATTTAACCCTTAACTTGGCAAAATGTGAGTTTGGTCGAGCGACTGTCACTTATCTTGGTAAAAAGGTTGGGCAAGGCCAGGTACCGACCGGTAGAGGCGAAAGTTACAGCGATTGCAGAATTTCCAGCCCCTACCACCCGACGAGAGTTACGAAGGTTCTTGGGTATGGCTGGGTATTACCGCAGTTTCTGTAAAAATTTCTCAACGGTTGTTAGTCCTCTTACTGCGTTGCTCAGCCCGTCTAAACCTTTTAAGTGGTCTGTGGAGTGTCAGTATGCTTTTGACTGTGTGAAGACTCTTTTATGTAATGCACCTGTTCTTGTTGCACCTGACTGTAAATACATGTTTAAGCTTGAGGTCGATGCAAGCGCCGTTGGTGCTGGAGCTGTTCTTCTTCAAGAAGATACAAATAGTATTGATCATCCTGTTAGTTATTTTTCTCGTAAGTTTAATAAGCATCAGCTTAATTACTCTACGATTGAGAAGGAAGCACTTGCTCTCTTGCTTGCACTACAACACTTTGAAGTTTATCTAGGTTCTAGTAATCTTCCTGTCATAGTGTTTACAGACCACAATCCTCTTGTGTTTTTATCTCGAATGTATAACCAAAATCAGCGTTTGATGCGCTGGGCTTTAGTGCTACAAAACTACAATGTGGAGATTAAACATAAAAAGGGTGTTGATAATGTTTTGGCGGATGCTCTTTCGAGAGTGTAAAGATGTTGCCCAAAATTTTTTTTTTACAAACAGGTTTGTTCTTAAGGGTGGGAGTGTTACGTCCCTGCATGGTTGTGCGTTCCTGTCTCTCTCTCTCTCTCTCTCGCTCTCGCTCTCGCTCTCTCGCTCTAACCATCTAGGTTTGCTCCACCTCCAGTCTGCTGGAGGACTATCATTTGCTATCCGTGCCGTGACGTCACCTACTCCGCAGCAAATCAAGGTTCCCGCCACCAGTTAAAGGGACGCCGAAAGGACGCGAGGAGGCAACTTGTTTCGGCTGCTCTGTTTGTTTTGTTTTTGTACGCTCGTTATCTTTTTTTCTGTTACCTTCTCGTTTGAAATATTATTATGATACTTTCCCCTTTAAGTTCAGTTTTTCCCTTTTGATGGCGTGGTCATCTAGAGTAAAGAGGACAGTTTATATGTCACGTGACTTACATAATACAAACACGTAGGAAATTCGATATGTATATATACACCAGGTAAGAGAGTGAACGCCACCTTCTGTATGTTTTGTGTTTGCTAGTTAGAGTATTTTATTTAGGGCGTTTGACGCTGAAGATTTGATGTCTTTTCTTTTCTTTTGTTTATTAGTTAGATTAGAGGTTTAATACAAAGTTAGAATGAGTTTTGTTTTGTTCTTTTCATTTCTTTGGCTTCACTAATACGTCCCCTTTTTTCTCTTGGGTTATTTATTTAATATCTTTTTGATCTGTAAATATTTTGCCTATTTTTCATTGCTTATATTCAACATTTATTATTATTACGATTATTCACATCTTGTATAATTTCGTTTATGTAATAAATTATCTTTCTTTCGCATTACTTTGTACGTGTGTCCCTTGCCACCTAAATCACACCATTTATCATGACCTCAATGTTACCTCTTTTGACATGTAATTCATAAGAGTTCGTAACATCCCCGCATGTATCAGAATGACAATAAAGCTCAACTTGAACTTGAACTTGATTTGTGAAAATACACAACAGTAGACTTGCTAAAGAATCAGAAATACTTTAATAATCCCAGGGGGAAATTATTTTTTGTTACAAACTCCAGATGTACAAACAACATATATTAAGAACAAAATATAAACATATATATATATAACTATATACATATATAAATGCAACCAACAACAACAAGCAACTGACCAATGAACATATGACCAACTACCTCTCATTTAAAAGAACCAAAACTGCACTTTCTGCTCTCCTTACAGGAGACAAACTGTTCAGCAATCTTTTTTCTGTTTACCCTGTCCAGCTTGTCTTTATGTACATGGCACACAGCAACACTGTTGAGGCGGGTTTGGGTCATGGTGCTGCGTAGCCATGTTTTCAGCCTCCGGAGGCTGCTGAAACTCCTTTCTGACTCTGCTGATGACACAGGCACAACTAGGAGGAGTCGGGCAACTGTTTCGACTTGGTCAAAGAGACCACGGACCTCTGGGGTCATCCCTTGAAAAACAGCAACAATTTCAGTACTAGACTGGAAGCTGTACTTCATTCTGAACAATGCAAGCTGAACTTTGAGGATGTCTGGGTTGATTTCTGGGTACTGTTGGACAACACCATGTATCTTTCCAGTTAAGAGAACTTGTTCCAGGTGCCTTAACATTTGCATTCCCTCCTGCTCAAATCTTTCTCTAAACTGCATGTCAGCAACATCCAGAACTTTGTAGAATTCAGTCCTGTAGTAGTCAGAAGGGGACACATGTACATGTGCAGGAGCACTACCTGTGAAGCGCTGAGTGGACAAATCCAGAGTTGTACGACCTTAGGGAGCAGGTTGGATTGTAGCATGATTGCGGATTAGTTAGGTACACAGGAGATAAACCATTTAGGGCCTTATAGGCAAGTAATAATAGTCAAGTCACCTTTATTTATATAGCGCTTTTAACAATACAAGTTGTGTCAAAGCAAATGCACAATATCAAAATAGGAAAATAGTGTATCACTAATGTAAAATGACAAGATTAAACGCAAATTTTTCAATAAAGGCATTTCATTATTGAATTCAGTGATGTCATCGTCCAGCTCAGTTCAGTTTAAATAGTATCTGTGCAATCAAGTCGGTGATATCGCTGGAAATGAAGTGTCCCCAACTAAGCAAGCCTGAGGTGACAACGGCAAGGAACCAAAACTCCATTGGTGACAGAACAGAAAGAAAAAAACTTGGGAGAAGCCAGGCTCAGTCAGAGGGGCAGTTCCCCTCTGGCCAGATGAACCAGCAGTTTGTTCCAACTGCAGCAGAGTCAGATTGTAAGGGCTCCACTGGTTCCAGTGGTCTTTTCCCGATGGCTGTCTAGGTGACGAGGTCCTCTCTGGAGATCTGTCTCTGGGGCTCATCTAGGTGTCCTGGTCTCCGCTGACGTTCAGAGCTGTAGGTGGTCGTCTCTAGGTGATGATCCACCATCTGATCTCTATATGGACTGGATCTGGTGACTGCAGTGATCATCTGATCTGGATACGGACTGGATCTGGTGAATGCAGTGATCATCTGGGCTGGATACGGACTGGATCTGGTGACTGCAGTGATCATCTGATCTGGATACGGACTGGATCTGGTGACTGCAGTGATCATCTGATCTGGATACAGACTGGATCTGGTGACTGCAGTGATCATCTGGGCTGGATAAGGACCGGATAGGGTGGCTATGGTGACCTCAGAATAAGAAAGAAAAAGACTAATATTAGTGTAGATGTCAATCTTCTTACGATGTAACAAGTACATCGTGTTTTATGTAAGTGTTCCCGGTTCCGGTTGACCTAATTAGTGCAGCCTAACAATCCTTTAACGGATTTGAATATTAGAAATGTATTTGTGTGTTAAGTGTACGCCAGGTTAAAGAGATGGTTCATTAATACATATTTAAACTGACAGAGTGTGTCTGCCTCCAGAACAGTGCTAGGAAGATTGTTTCAGAGTTTGGGCATTAAATAGAAAAAGGATATGCCGCCGGCAATTGATTTTGATATTCTAGGTATTATCAAATGGACAGAGTTTTGAGATCGTAGCAGACATGGAGGACTATAATGCGATAAGAGTACTGAGGAGCTAAGCCATTCAGCTCTTTATATGTAATTAACAAGATTTTAAAATCTATACAATGTTTAATAGGGAGCCAGTGCAGTGTTGACAGAACTGGGCTAATGTGGTCATACTTCCTGGTTCTAGTAAGAACTCTAGCTGCTGCATTTTGGACCATCTGTAGTTTGTTTATTAAGCATGCAGAACAACCACCTAATAAAGCATTACAATAATCTAACCTTGAGGTCATAAACGCATTAATTAACATTTCTGCATTTGACATTGAGAGCATAGGTCTCAGTTCAGATATATTTCTAAGATTAAAAAATGCAGTTTTACAAATGCTAGAAACGTGGCTGTCAAAGGAGAGATTGCAATCAAATAGCACACCTAGGTTCCTGACTGATGAAAAGTAACGGCCTTAGTACTGAGCCTTGAGGTACTCCATACTGCACTTGTGATCGATATGATACCTCTTCATTCACTGCTACGAATTGATGGCGGTCAGATAAGTACGATTTGAACCATGCTAATGCACTTCCACTAATGCCAACAAAGTTTTCAAGTATATTCAAAAGAATGTGGTGATCGATAGGTTCGAACGTAGCGCTGAGAGATACAACCACGATCAGATGATAAGAGCAGGTAATTTGTCACTCATATTTTGTCAATGATACACAACTCAATAGGTAGTCAGTGCAGAGACTGTAAAATTGGAGTAATATGAGCGTATATTCTTAACATGGTAAGGACTCTAGCTGCAGCATTTTGCTTGTTTATTGAAGATGCAGGACAACCACCAAGCAGTGCAATACAATGCATGAACTAGCTTTTCTGCATCAGAAACAGCTAACATGTTCTGGAGCTTGGCAAAGTTTCCAAGATGGACGAATGCTGTTTTTGTAACATGGGAAATATGATTTTCAGTTGCTGTTTAATACAACACCCAGATTTTGGACTGTAGAGGAAGTAACAGTGCATCCGTTTAGCTGCAAATTGTGATCTAATATATTCTGTGTATTGTTTTTTTGGTTGAATTTAATAGGAGAAAATTATTGGTCATCCAATCTTTTAACACACTCCGTTAGCTTGGATAATTTAGAAGTTTCATCTGGTCTTGTAGAGATATATAGTTGAGTATCATCAGCATAACAATGGAAACTAATCCTGTATTTTCTAATAATATTACCAAGGGGCAACATGTATATTGAAAATAGCAGAGGACCTAAGACAGATCCTTGTGGTACTCCATACTTTACTGTTGATAATTGAGATGCCTCCCCGTTTAAATAAACAAAGTGGTAGCGATCGGACAGGTAGGATCTAAACCATCTTAAAGCCTGCCCTTGAATACCCGTATAGTTTTGTAATTGATCTAAGAGTATGTCTGCATGAACACATTGTTGCACACAGCACTAAGATCAAGTAAAACTAGCAATGAGATGCAGCCTTGGTCTGACGCAAGTCTGTAATTTTAACAAGTGCAGTTTCTGTGCTGTGGTGGGGCCTAAAACCTGAAATTATTCATAGATATAAGCAGACACAACTTTTTCTAAAATTTTAGACATAAACAGAAGATTTGAAATGGGTTTATAATTTGCCAGTTCACAAGGATCTAGTTTTGGTTTCTAGATAAGAGGCTTAATAACCGCCAGCTTGAATGGTTTTGGGACATGACCTAAAGATAACGTTGAGTTAATAATTAGGGCTGTGTATTGGCAAGAATCTCGTAATACGATACATATCACAGTACAGGGGTTGCGATATGATATACTGTAAGCAAGTCGATATAATGGGATATTTCTTATTTAAGGAATAGGATATATTTTAAGGAAGCTGTCATTAAGAGCACACCACCATATTCAAACCTTAGCATTTCTGGATCTGCATTTGCAATAATCAGTCCCTGTAACATTCAGCATTATTGAACCACTTTTTGTGCAGTACGAGTCAAGGGGGGGAAATTAAAGTGCTTGCAGGATTCTTTAGTTAAATGTATTTTTTTTTTTAAAGAGCCTGCTTTAAAAGGTTCACAGTTTAAGTTTACAATTGTAATATACAATGTCCTAACATTTTGATCTGAAAAAAAAAATACATCTGCTTAGTATCAATGAAAAATAAAGTGCTTGCAAGATCCCTAAAGAAAACAAAACTATTGTAAAACAATGAATTTAAATACAGATGTTGAAAATTGTCACAACCTATCAACCTGGATTCCACAGATTTTTAAGTTTGTATTTATATTCCGCGTGGAATCGCAGAGACCGCGATGCGACCGCCCTAACTGCACAAAATGCCCCCCAACACGAGAGAAAGCTCTAGCCGTGCGGCGACACTACCGCACGCCGCGCCCCCAACACGAGAGAAAGCTCTAGCCGTGCGGCGACACTACCGCCCGCCGCGCCCCACGCAAAGGCTCTTCACACGCTACACAGCAAGCGGCAGAACCAAGGTTGCGCTCGCGCCACAGTCCCGAGGCGGACGTTACCATAAAAGCCCAAATTATGCCACACTTCAGCTTTGTACACCGAAATGGGAACTGGCACAATTCTTTCATCTTCCATTACCGGTTGCGAACTAACGCTAACATTAGTGGAATGCCCTAATGCTAATATTTCCTGTCACTGTTTAAGTTCAGAGATGAAGACTGCTCTCTAGCGGTCGCCATATAAACACAAAACGAACCAACTGCCATGAATCCTGTATGATTTTGTTTTTTTTTTTAATATTGATATTCCGTTTTTGAGAATCGCCAAACAAATTATCGCGATACTCACGTGTATCGATATTTTCTTACACCCCTATTAATAATACTGAGAAGCGGTTCTTCTGCTACAGGTAACAACTCTTTCAATAATTTCGTGGGTACATCTAATAAACATGTTGTAGGTTTAGATGCAGTGATAAGTTTATTTAGCTCATCCTGTCCTATAGTTGTAAAGCACTGCAGTATTTCTTTTGGGTGTGATGAATGAAGCTGAAGTACTAGACGCTGTCGAATCTACATTTGTTAATTGTATTTCTGATATTATCTATTTTATCAGTGAATAAATTTATAAATTCATTACTATTAAACTGTGAGGGAATATTTAGATTGGGTGATGTATGGTTATTTGTTAATCTAGCCACTGTGCTAAATAAAAACCTTGGATTGTTTTGGTTATTATCTATGAGTTTGCGGATATGCTCGGTCCTGGCAGCTTTTAGAGCCTGTCTTTAGCTGGACATACTGTTTTTCCACGCAATTCTAAAGACTTCCAAGTTAGTTTTCTCCATTTGTGCTCATTACGAGTTTCTTTCTTGAGAGAATAGGTATAACTGTTGTACCATGGCGCAGCACGTTTTTCTCTAACCTTTTTTAATTTGATGGGGGCAACAGTTTCTAACGTATTAGAGAAGATAGTGCCCATGTTGCTAGTAATTTTGTCTAGTTCATCTGTATTTATGGGTTCACAGAGCAGTTGAGATAAATCTGTCAGGTTATTGGTGAATCTGTCTTTAGTGACTGGAACAATAGTTCTGCCTGGGTGATAATGCGGACCCATATAGATAATATCAGTAATATGCAGCATGCACGATACAAGAAAATGGTCAGTAACATCACTTTGAGGTACGATATCCATATCAGTAAGTGATATCTGTAAGTGAGTGGCCCCGGTGACGTTTTGCTTGACTCCAAAAAAGTTTATAAGGGTCAGTAAACGTAAGTCCTAATATATCATTTGTATTATCAACATGAATGTTAAAATCTCCAAATTAGCGCTTTGATTGTTTTTGTTGCAGAATGCGATAGGGGATATATTCACACGTTATAGAAAAGAAACTGGTGTATAAAATTGATTTTAAGAAAATAGACGATTAATAATTGACTTGACAGAACTCAAACTCAAAACATGCGTCAGCAACAAACCTGTTTATACCTGTCTGTTGTGTCAGTTTGTTCTGTTCAGTTCTCCTTAGTTTCTCTTTATATTGAGTTAAAGTTTGTTGCTGACCTCGGTTATTCCAGTGTAGCTAGATTATTCATTAGACAAAGTTGATTTATTTTTGTATTCTTTGTGACTTTCTTATTTTTGGGATAAAATAAAAATATTTTTTTATGGAATCCTGTGTCCTTCTAACAGAGTTGACAAACCTTGCTGTATTTTCGTATAATTAATTAAAAGAAGGTACACCAACATCTTGTGCTGACAAAAGTGACACAGAGGCACTTGACATCATAAACACGAATGTCCCAAGTGCACTTGAAGTTTGTAGTTCTGAACTGGATCCTTCTCCAATGCACAGTGTGGTGTGGGCAATATTAGTCTTTATAGAGTGTGCATGGATCCACACTTCTGTTGCATACTATTTAGAACGAATAGTACTCAAAATTGGATGTGGGGTTTGTTTCAGGTGTTTCAGATGACCTGCACCTGTTCATTATTATGAGCTCTTTGAACAGTATTAAGAATTATCCCACACATTTCTAATTATCCTAATTTCTAAACCTAATTGCAAAATCTAGTTGCCATTTTTCTACCAATGGCTCAAAATATAAAATGATTATATCTAACAAGACGTTTACTCAGTGGCAATAACTGATGAGTTTCACAGCTGTTGCAGCAGTGTGATTGTAATTTCTTATGCTAAAATGTTTTCCCCCTGCTCTGCAACAGAATTGCTATTCCTTTGAACTTGCATGTTTTCTTGTGGGCTACTATTCTGTCTGGACCAGTGTTTCCCAACCCTGCTCCTGGAGGCACATCAATGCTACACATTTTTATACCTCTTCCTAATCACACACACCTGATTCAATTCAGTTCACTAACAGAGGCTGAAATGGATGAGTCAGACTGGGGACAAATCCAAAATGTGTGATGTTGCTATGCCTCCGGGAACATGGTTGGGAAACGCTGGCGTACACTATTCTGTTTCATGTAGGACAAGGGGAGTGCTTGATACTTTGCCCTACATCAAATACCAAGCGTTTGAAGCTGCATAAAGAGAAAACCTTTCAAATATAAATTATATGTAAGAGGACATGTTGTGATGGAAAAAATGTACAAAACAATAAAAAAAACTTTCTTCTAACATTGAAGATAAACCTCTCTCATGCTATTTGTAACTCTAAGAATGAAGATACATTTTTCTCATTTTATTTGTATGTTAAGTGTTTATTTTTTTTTCTACATTTTTTGCTATGTCACACCATAGGACACAGTCCAATTTTTATTTGTCAACTACCCATATGTGTACTTTTAATATGGCGGGTGATTCCTGACGATTTACTGAGAGTTGGTCTAGGATGCAGGAGTGACATTAGACTGATGAATGAATGTATTAGGGTTATGGGAACATTAGCCTGTGCTAATCTGATAGCAAAATCATAATTTTGCATGCAACTCCTATACGTTTTAGGAATCAAAATGACATTGAAATACAGTGGAGGAGCTAATGAATGCAATCATTTCCTGCACTGAAATTAATATTATTCTAATTCTAATATTACATTGTTCTGCAGAACTTGAAAATACATGAATTACTAAACCAAAATCATCTTGGGAGACAATGGTCATTTAATAGCTTAATCGTGAATCATACATGCTTATTATTAAGAACCGTTGTATCTGACGGGGGTAAATTAAGCCAATAAAAAAAAACTCTTAACACTAGCTTGCTCTATTCCTTTTCTATTCCATCTGTTTTCTTTTTAAATTATTATATAAGAGTATTATTTAATTATATATAACCTGTACTGCATTAGGCTAACTGAGACTTGTCATAATTCTTGCATTTCATTGCTCTTTTGTTGATTTTGTAAGTCACTTTGGATAAAAGCATTTGCTAAATGAATAAATGTAAATTGAATATAAATTTAAATTATATATGGAGCTGCCTGACGTTTACATACTCACATAGTCTTTGTTCGTTCAAAAATGAGCAGTTGAGGGTATAAACTTGTGGAAAGTGGAACACACTTCAAAATGGCTGCAGGGATTCAGGATTCTTGTTTTCCCCTGGCTAACATTTCTGAGCGTTCTTCCTATTCATCCTGCTATCTCTGTGTTTCACCCCGGACTGCCTGACCTTGGATCTCTGAACCTGTGCCTGTGACCCCGACTTCTGCCTGGTATTGTTTACGTCTCTGCCCTGCCTCTGATATTCCTGTTTTTGCCTGCTGACCTTGCCTGTTTGATTCTGCCTATTAAATATTGCTGCAAGTGGATCCACTCGCCTCTGACCATTCCTCACAGAAAGTACATGAAGTTAATTAATATTACTCTGTACTTAAATGTATAATTACACTGTAACAAGGACACCTTAAAACAAAGTGTAACCTAATTTTATCCCTTTATTGTAATTACATAGTTAGGCTTATCAGAGTAGTCCTACATACATTTATATCATAATGTCTGTCTTGTAAATTCAGGCCAAAAAATTGAGCCCACTAATGCTTTTATTATCACATATAGAATATAGTGGCTTTACTGATAATATGCTAGTAGGTATCCCAATGTCTCTGATAAACTGTGAAAACAAGATTCATTTAAGTTGTTTTAAGTCATTAATTTCTAAATCATAATTTCTGTCATAGAGATAAAATATGACTCACATGCATCTTCTTAGTTTGCTGCTTAGCTGCTTATATTTTCTGCTTTGGGAGACCTGTCATTAACTGCCAAACACATCAAATTTACATTCAAAGGGAATGGTCCAGGATACATCAGTCTGTGTCTGAGTGTATAAGACTAACTACTCAGCTTATCTGAGCTCCAGTGGCTTTCCCTTATGATGGGACTGAGTCATAAACATCAACATTCACTGTCATGACGATGCCATGTGCAAGCGTCACATGGGACTCACTCCCTATACTCATCTTAGATTTGCCCTAAGCTGATAAACACTGAGAATTATAGAGGATGCTCTCATTGTATTTATGTTCTCAACAGAGGTCATTCAGTTAGAGAAGGTCAAGGGTAATATTAGTTGAATAGGCCACAAAGAACTGCTGACATAGAGTCTCCTCCGTATCTGAGACGTCATGAGATCCACAAGCCTCAGATTTCGTTAACAACTGAGGCAGCATTTAGTTCTGTTTGTGAAGATCAAAGAGTGCATTATGGCTTTTACATAAATACAGTTTGTCTATTTGTCTAATTGAAAAATATCATGGTTTAAACCTGTTTTGTTCAGTTTGTCTACAAGTGAATGGCAATCCCCATCTTGTTTAAATAGCATTTTTGCCTAAACTGTAGTGTTGATGTGCAGAACACACAAGCTGGAATGTTCCTTACAATTGGAATAAAATCAAAAGTAACATTTTGGCTTATGTCCCAAGAAAATATATTTATAAATATGGCGTTGTTACATGTCTGTGGTTTTCTGAGTTTCCCCTGTGACCTGGGCTGTATCCGAAATCGCCCCCTATACCCTCAAACAGAGCACTATTTGAGGGGACAGCCATTTTAAGTGGTGTTCGAAACCATAGTGGATGTTCTTGAATGCACTCATTCAATCCCACAATGCACTGCAAAGACGAGTGTAAAACCGATGTACACCCAACGGCTAGAGAATCCCCATATAAAGGATAAATCCTTTAATCTTACTACTGGAGCTGCCCATTTCAAATGATTAATAAACAGTAGGGATGTGACGAAATCTGATGTGTCTCACGATATCCGACTGGTAGAGTCGATATACTGTATGTCTGCTGTTTGTTTTTGATCATTTTCATTGAAAAGTTTCAGGTTGGTTCATTTTCATGTTCCAGTTATCCAGTTAAACATGTTTCTTCAGTTTATGTAACCAGTCGTGACCTCACATTAATGACTTTGCAGTATATCAGCATGGCATGCTGACATTCATAATTTGTCAGCTTAAATCTGTTACGCTGCACTGTGAAAGATGCAAAAGAGGGTCATGTGTGGCAGTGTTTACTACAACGTTCTAACATCAATTGTCATGTTGTTGTTGGGAAAATTAAACATTCTATCCATTTGGAATCATGCTTCAGGAAATGATTCTATATAATATAATACATTTTATACACATATTCACTGTCAGATACAGTACAAGGCCAAGGCCGTGGCTCTGTTCCTGTGGCCTTTGTGGATATTTTTGCTTTGTAATTTAGTTTCAAGAATGTCAATGGTGCTTTGTGTTCTCTCGTTTGACACATCAAACAACACAAATATGACACAGTAGCTTTATTGTCTCTGCAAGCTCTACTGTGCGATGGCCTAGTGTGACATTTTAGTATACAGCTGCAAAAAACCTCCGTACTATCTGTGAAATAAGCAACATCAGCTACCAAGCAAGCAGCCACAGTAAAACAGGGTGAAATAAGTCCGTCCATAATGGGGAACTTTTGCTAGTGGGAATATATCACGTTTACGAATTTAAACTTTTATTAGATTAGAGTCTTGCGTATGTCAAACACTTATCACATTTTTGGTGTTGCCCGTAGAACAGAATGCTGTATCATAATTTAAATCACCACCATTTTGCAAATGAGGTTATAATTGTTATGTGCTTAGACAAAAGTCTAGCCTGCAGAGGTTATCTTAAAGGTGCCATAGAATGCATTTATTATTTTCAATATTATCAATATTTTAAATTGTTCTCTGATATCTACATAGAAGCTATGTGGCTTAGGTAAGGACAACAATTCTCCATAAATGGTTTTACATGTGCATTTACAACCCTAGGATTTCTCCCTGGAATTAAATTATCTTTTATTGGCTTATTTGGAAGGGTCATGAATAATAATGTTGAGCTCTGCTCTGATCTGTTTCATGGTGCGGCTCAATGTTGAGCAGTGTGGTTAATTTTTCTCTCACTGTTTTATTGTCAGGTAATAATAATACTGTATATAAAATGTGGGGGAGTTGTTATTAATATGCGTGGCACTAAAACTACTTTCAAATGCCCGATTGATTTTTACTTTCACTTTTGATATTCGCGATCGCACAAACTGTTTATACTATGGAGCGGCAATACTTACCACACACTTTACAAGATCAGATGCTTGTCAGTGGTGATCAGGATCTGTAAATAATTTGCCATCATCATCATTAATCTCTCCTTACTCTGTTTACATTGTAAGTGAAATCTTATGTACTGTAATGTAACAGGCTACAGCTAGCAAGGAGCTAACCATGTCCATTTAGTGGCTCGCATTATTTTATTAGAACGCGTTATTTGCTTTCCGTGCCTTTTTGAATACAGACACCAACCCATCCCTGCACTTCACATCCGCTGCACAGCCTGGAATAAAACATTTATTTCCATGATCTGCCATTTTCGCTATTATCCTAAACTTAATACCGAAACTTAACAACTAGTGAAGTTATAGTTAATGGTTTGTTAATAGTGATAATTGGACCTTAAAATAAAGCATGACCCAAATGGGATCTAAGTGAATAGTACAAACTAAATTTCCTCAATAAAAACAAGAGCAGGGACTTTGTTACAGTGAGTTTGATTTCTTAAAAGTGACCTTAAAGAGTGGCTTTTGAAACACTGAATTCAGCACTCAATGTTGAGCAGTTTATTCACTTATAACCAATTGCGAGATATTTGAATTTAGAATACATTGATCTAGGTTCATAAATATATTTATTATTAGGTATTAGTAGTTTTGAACTGCAGAACTACTAATTATAAATCGTGTGGAAGTTATGGAGGTGATTGGAACTTGTGGTGTAGATTTACAGTAACAAGCTTTTTGCACCGGCAGCCATATCACCCTGCAGCCCAAGACTGGTTGCCCACTGAAGCAAAGCAGGGTTGAGCTGGTCAGTACCTGGATGGGAGACCTCCTGTAAAAACCAGGCTGCTGCTGGAAGAGGTGTTAGTGAGGCCAGCAGGGGGTGCTCACCCTGTGGTCTGTGTGGGTCCTAACGCCCCAGTATAGTGATGGGGACACTATACTGCCAACAAGTATACTTGAGTATACGGATGAGACGCTTAACCGAGGTCCTAACTCTCCGTGGTCATTACAAATCCCAGAGGTGTGACCTCGGCGTCCTGGCCAAATTTGCCCATTACCCTCTGACCATCATGGCTTCCTAACAATCCCCATATCTACTGATTGACTTCATCACACTGTCTCCTCTCCACAAGTAAGCTGGGGCCGGATTTACGAAAATATTCTTAAGAAATAAGTTAAGAAATTTCTTAAGATAAATTCCAAGTAGTTCATACAAATGTTCTTAAGTGCAATCCTTGAAAAAATCTCAATAAATTCTCAAATATATTCTTAAGAACATCTTAATGTTATTCTTAAGAAGAAAATTAAGGTAAAGAGAAATATAAAGAAAAGTCTTTAGATGAGTGAAAACATGACGCACAAATAAACTCACACTTTATTGATCTTTTTGCATTTCCGGCAGATTACCCTAATAATCATAATAATCACGCACACTCTTTTTGTCACGACTTTGACTGGTGCTCAGCTTCACGTTTTTAATGTGGCGTATTTTTGAACAGCCTGTCTCAAGCTGCAGCGATCTGTTTCATTCATTTTTGTTCTGTATTTTTGCGCTGTCCTTGGAGTTAATGCTTCGGAATATGTATCGGCACATTCATATTCGCTGCATACTGCTAAAGATTACGTCATATTTATAAGCTAAAATGAAAGCGTCCAATTAAAGCTCCCTATCTGACTTGGTTTTGTAGAGTTGCTACTGAGTTTTGAAGTCAGCAAAAAGTAGAGTCACACATAGGATAATCATGACCGATCATTGTTTACATTATCAGTCATCACTGTCACTTCAGAAAACTCGTGCACATCCCTATTAATAGTCATAATATGTATTAGGCTATATGTAGATATTGTTGTTGTAATGCTTAAATATAACAATTAATTTGAAATAACCCAATAAATTCATTAAATAATTCTTACTGTTTTCCTGTGTTCCTGTGTGGCTCAGCAGTAGAGCATTGCGTCAGCAGCGCAAAAGGTTGTGGGTTCGATTCCCAGGGAAAACACATACTGATTAAAAATGTATAACCTGAATGCAATTGTAAGTCGCTTTGGATAAAAGTGTCTGATAAATGTAAATGTTTTGGATTTAAGACAAGTCTGGGGCAGTCCTAAATTAAATAATTATTTACAATGATTTTTAAAGAAGATTATTTTCAATAATTTAAATTCTTCTGAAATTTTGTCTTAAGAACAATCTTGAGAAAAAAGAGGAGAAAATTATTAAGAAGAATGTTTGGGAATACAAAATATCCTTAACTTTTTTTCTTGAGTAAAATCAGTTAAGAAGAAATTTATTTTTAAGAATGTTTCGTGAATCCAGCCCCTGGTGTGTGGTAGGGGTTGCACCGACTAATCGACTAGTCGGCTTCAGTGCTCTACCATGACGCATTAAGCTTGAAGTCGACTAGTCGCTGTTCCTATAGAGGGCGCAACAGGATACGATATCAACATTTACGCTCCGTTTCCAAACAGTAAAAATAACAAATTAATTCATACTCTGAAAGCACTCCACAAGACATGTGTGATTATATTACTGGATGTTCGAAATTGAACGGGAGAATGCACGTTTTAAACAGCTTATTGTACAGGTAACTTAATCGCCATTCTAATCTAATGCGCTGCTGCACTTTAACATAGGCTTCTGACAGTAGCGCGTACAATACATCACGCACACAGAATCATTCAGCGCGGAAATGTATTGTCAACACTGTTCTGTGATTTCTCAGTAAAATAGCTTAGAAACTGAAAAGTTCAAGCATATATTTCTCAATAATTAAATCCCACAGCTTCACTACTAGTAGAGAGACGCTTCCAGGTAGAATTAATTCACTAATTCTAATTCGCTCTCACTAATGCATGCATTCATATGAATATAATCTTTACTGTACTATTTATCTGTATCTGATTTAGAACGAGTAGGAATCTGTGAGAAATATAACGACCCAAAGACTAAAGAACTGATCAAAATAAGCTGTCATAGGTGCAATAGTCATGTGGGCAGCGCTGTGTCATATTTCATAGCTATGCACAAGGTGTTTGTCACAGCTCCAGATTTATTAATGAGCGACAAGTCGACTTCGACTCAACTTTCATCTCATAAAAGTCAACTTTAAAAAAGCAGAAGTCATCTATGTTCGTGCATCCAGCAGTTGGGGATTCAGTGCCTTGCTCAAGGGTCTCATCTCAGTCGTGGACAATTCCTACCGGAGCCGATATTCCAACCCACAACCTCGGGTTACAAGTCCAACTCTCTATCCATTAGAGCCATGACTGCCCCTGCAAATGGGCTCACTGACTCATTCTGGCTCTCCCTGTGTGTGCGTGCGTGCGTGCGTGTGTGTTTGTGCGTGTTTCTGGTTATCAGCGATTATTAGCTGATTAACGCCAGCTGTGGCTTATCAGCTCAGCTATTTAATGCTTGTGCTTTCCACCCTGTGTAGTCAGGTCGTTTGGTGTTATTCCTGTGTTGAGTTCGAGGGTCTCTGATCCTGGCTTTCCCTGTGGATTATGTTTCAGCTCTCTCATGGATTTTGCTGCATGGACCTTCGAGGAATTGGCTGCCCATTTGAGTCTCTACGCTACCAAGAGTGACTTTTGCTTTTCTGCCTGTTTTACTCTTGCCTTCTTCATTGTTGGGATTTCTCAATAAAGTGCAATTTTCACATTTGCTACGGAATCCTTATTTTTCACCTGACAGTGATTTCTAATGATTTTAAGGACTCTGATTAGCATGCTTGTGTGTGTTTGATTAGGGTTAGAGCTAAACTCTGCAGGAGTGGGCCAGATTTGAGGATGCCTGCTATAAATAATCATATAAACTTGTGGAAAATAAGCATCTGATAAGCCCTTTAAATTAAAATGTTACTTTTAAATGTTATTTATATTTGTATTCATTTTTATTTCTAAAATGCATGTTAAATGAGTTTAAAAGTCTGTAGCATTGTAAACTATGCTGTTTACCTAAATAAATTATATTTGTCTTGTATTTTGTCCATGAGTGTTCTTGCTTAATAATGAATTATTATTATAAACGTTGATTATTGCTGTTGCCTCCAGTAATTCCATGTGGAATTTATTTTTTAAATTTGCATTTTGATTTTATTTTTTAAACAACAGTTGGCTTAAATAAAACAATCCAGCATGTTGGGTAAAAACATTAGCTGGGTCAAAGTTACTCTGCATGTGCTCTGACCAATATTTACCCAGCACTGGATTGCCAAATAACCCAAGTTGGGTTGTTTTCAACCCAGAATATTTAAAAGTCTACTAACACTATAATAATAATTAATTGACATGTAGTTGAAAATGAATGAGAGTTAGACTATTCAAATATAGTGTAAGCTCATTGGATAGCTGTGTATAATAGGAGCTATATACTATGACTTAATAGGTCGAGGTCATTGTATTTATAATATATTTCAATGTGTTTGTGCTCACTCGCAATACACTGAAATATAGTTTGTCATTCAACCTCATATTATTTCCTTGACTGGTTTTGCATTTGTTTGCCATGGCAAAGACTGATACAATTTCAGCTCAGACTAAAGAATGCATAAAATACTGAGAATATGTTTATATTGTAATTTTCTGTGTCTATATGAATGTACAAAAATACAAATGTATACTTTATGTATACTTCACTTACGAGTACAAATAAGATCACCTTGTAATGTGAGGTGGTACTACAAGTCATGTTGTTCTTCCACCAGATCTAACTGAATGTTATGCATTAGAGCCTTGGCATCTGTATGAAATGAAGATAATTCAGTTTGATCCTTTCAAACTGTGATTTTTTTTATTGAATCAATACTTTATTCTTTAGTATTTTATGAGCATTACAGATGGTGTTTTGTAATGCTTTTCTTGGCACCTTTAAAGTCAAAGCAGCCATTATAGTCAAAGGCAAACGCTCATGACAGCAATGGGAGGGAATTGTGAGAGCCTAAATACCTTAAAAAACTGAAGAAAAGGAAAGCAAGGCACCTTCCCCCGTCATTGAGACAGAGTTGATTGAAAGATGCCAGCCTGTGAGGCTTCAGAGATACATGCGGAAGCACAAGTGGATGGCACAAAAGCCCTTGTTAAAATAAGCTTCCTGTCAGAAAAATTAAAGCAAGCCTTCCTAAGCCGGTTGTGCATTTACTGTATATAAGGATTTAAGATTTAGATTGCCGTAGGCCTATTACATCACAAAAACACCTCTATATCTTCTATTCACCACTGACTGGATTATTGGATGAACCGTTATCAAGAATATAGAATCATACTTTATTATGTCATGATAGATTCTAAGCACTTATAAAGATATTTTTTTATGTCCAGCTCCTCTGTCAAAATGCTGTACATTTACATTTAGTCAAGTCAAGTCAAGTCACCTTTATTTATATAGCACTTTTAACAATAAAAATTGTAACAAAGCACTGCACAATATCAAATAGGAAAATTGTGTAAATAATGTAAAATGATAGGATTTAACACTCAATTAATAGCTAAATGCATTTCATTATTGAATTTATTGAAGGCATCGTCCAGCTCAGTTCAGTTTAAATAATATCTGTGCAATCAAGTCAGTGATATCGCTGGAAATGAAGTGTCCCCAACTAAGCAAGCCAGAGGCGACAACGTCATGGAACCAAAACTCCATCGGTGACAGAACGAAGAAAAAAACCTTGGGAGAAACCAGGCTCAGTCGGGGGGGCAGTTCCCCTCTGGCCAGACGAACCAATAGTTTGTTCCAACTGCATCAAAGTCAAATTTTAAGTGGTCCACTGGTTCCAGTGGTCTTTCCCTGATGG